>JAJJKD010000191.1:0-67007 GCA_022376535.1 Xylariaceae sp. FL0662B | reverse complement strand
TAAAAGTGGTAATTTTTTTTATATTTTTTTAAAAATAAAGGTTTTTTAGGTATTAAATCCCGATAGAAATAGGATTTTTAATAGGTTAGCTATTTTAGTAATATAAATAATATAATATAATTAGGGAATATTAAAATTAATAGGGGATAATAGATTCCGGTAAAAAATTAATAAGGGTATTAAGAAATATTAGATTTCGTTAAAAAACGTTAAAATCCGATAAAATATTAAATTTATCAATAATTAAAGTACAGAAGTATTTATTATTATCGTTATTATTTAATATAAACGGTATTTTTTTTCGGTAATAGGGTTCGCTATTTTATTTTTTTATCGATTAAAATATTTTTTATAGCGCGAAATATATAAATACCCTTTTTTTTAATAATAAAATAAGGTCTTTAACCTTTTTATATATAGCCGATTAGTTTCGGCTAAAATTATAGGATTAAATCGGATTAAATATAAAAGCCTTATTTAAAACTGGGCTACGATTTATTTTTTTACCTTTATTTATCTATAATTACCTTTATAACTATTAATTAATATTAAATGGCCTCTATTATATATACGTACGAATTATAATAAAATCGCGATTTATAGTAATAATCTGTTATTATTTTTTATATTAAAAGGTAAAGTTATAGGCTGCAATGATAGGGATTTAATTACCACTACTAAAGTCCCGTAGGTTACGTAATATAGTTATGTAACCACGTTAAACCTAATCTAGACTAGTCCACTATGGATTAACTGCAGTGGTTTAACTGCAGTAGTTTAATAGCAGTGATTTAACAATACTATTATATATAATATATTAAAAAAATAGTTTATATATTTAGCTATTATAGGTAAATAAGGCCTAGCTTTTTAATATAATCGATAAAGTATAGGAGCTTTATAAGTTAGGGATAGGTATAGGTTTTTAATTATTAATAGATAAAATATTTATTATTTAGGGGTTAGGTATTAAGGTATCCGTTATATTTTTACCGGGAATTATAATTTATATATCCGGTATATTTATAATATAGGGAGGTTAATATATAAATATAAAGGTAGGAAATAATAATATTATAGTTAATTAAATAGCTGCCGGTATAAAATTTGGGGTATTTAAGGCATTTAGATTATTAATTATAAATAGTTTTATAAGTTTTTTTACGTTTTTTTCTTTTTTTAGTAAGAAAACTCCGTATTTTGCGAATATTTTTAAAAGGTATATTTTAAAATAACGGTTTACCGCTTCGAAATTATCCTTTTTTTAGTTTTAAAAGTTTTCCTAAAATATTTTAAATAATTATTAACCTTTTATTTTAATATTATTATAGATTTAAATAGTTTAATCTATATAAATTATATAGTATTTAGGGTTTTTTATAGGGTTATTAGGATTAATATTTTTATTAAAAAAATCTAAATACGTATATATTTTTTATATAGTTAATAAAAGTAGTAATTCTTTTTGTATTTTTTTAAAAGTAAGGGTTTTTTAGGTATTAAATTCCGGTAGGAATAGGATTTTTAATAGGTTAGCTATTTTAGTAATATAAGTAATATAATATAATTAAAAGACGTTAAGGTTAATAAAGGATAATAGATTTCGGTAAAAAATTAATAAGGGTATTAAAAAACGTTAAATTTTATTAAAAAACGTTAAAATCCGATAAAATATTAAATTCGTTAATGGTTAAAGTACGGGGGTATTTATTATTATTATTACCGTTTAATATAAACGGTATTTTCTTTCGGCAATAAGGTTTATTATTTTATTTTTTTATCGATTAAAGTATTTTTTATAGCGTAAAATATACAAATACCTTTTTTTTTAATAATAAAATAAGGTTTTTAACCTTTTTATATATAACCGGCTAATTTCGGTTAGGATTATAAGATTAGGTCGGATTAAGTATAAAAGCCTTACCTAAAACTAGGCTGCGATTTATTTTTTTACTTTTATTTATTTATAATTACTTTTATAACTATTAATTAGTATTAAATAGCCTTTATTATATATACATATAAATTATAATAAAATTATAATTTATAGTAATAATTTATTATTATTAAATTAAAAGGTAAAAGTTATAAGCTATAATAGTGGGGATTTAGTTATTATTATTAAAGTCCCGCAGGTTATATAATATAGTCACGTAACTATGTTAAACTTAATCTAAACTAGCTTACCATGGATTAACTATAATAGTTTAACTATAATGGTTTAATAGCAGTGGTTTAACATAATAAGATTACCTCCTTTAGGGCTTCCTTTAAAAGGATTTAAAATCGGCATTATAAATTAATAAAGGTAGTTAAAAAGGTGGTAAAAAACGTAGATAAAAAGGTAGTTAAAAAGTTAAAAAAACATACATAAAAAGGTAATTAAAAGGTGGTTAAAAAGGTAAATAAATATAATAAAATACCTAATTAAATAAGCGGTAGGAAATTATAAGTATTAAATATATAGCAGAATACTTAATTAGGTAAGCGGTGAGAAAATTGCACGTGTTTATAGGGTACTATTAAATGTGGGGTACTATTGATATAGCAATTATCATTAAGAAGGGATATAGAACGCGAATAAAGGATGGCTTCCTCATGCGAGTAGGGTTTTGAACGAGTGTGACTAGATAGATGATAGTCACATCTACATAGGTCCGCGGATGAAAGCAGGGTTTGGTAAGTTCCACCTTTCTAGCTAATCAGAAATAGACATATCCTCGCCATACGCTGACTCTTCGCGCTCTCGTATGCGATATTCGCCTCGCGGCAATAAGAGAACATCATCAACGCTTGTTTTCACTTCTCTACAGATCTGTTCTACTAATTTTTTGATGCTTGCTAGGTGTACCCTGGGCACCTTCAAACGCAGGCCTTTATTAATATTTTCCATAAGATAGTGTTTATTGTTATATGCAGCGAATATCACCAAATGACCGAGAACAACCAGCACACGAGTATGAAATGAGACAGCATCGAACCTCCAGACTGATTATAATGATGTTAAAGCCAACAATGGCCTGTTACATACTGTATTAAGAACCATACGTTCGTCTAACAACATAGGCCGTATAGGAAAGGCTTCTTGTTGATTCGAGGATCAAGTACCGGCGCGATATGAGGCATCTCGTGAGCATTGTGTACCAAGAGCACCTCTTCCGCTAGATAGCAGATGCTCAAGTCAATCAAGTTTCTTTAGTCATGTATATCAACAAAAGAATATTGTAAGGGCAGAGTTGAGACACCTTCTTAAGATTTGGCTGTCACCTCTGGACCTATATCTAGAAATGCATTATTCATGCTACGACGTTTAATACTAAATAAACCTAGTTAAACTACCACCTAACTATGTATTCAGAGTTTATTTTACTTAATTATAATCAGTTTATACGTTTACATTTAATGTCTACATAAACTATACAAAAAGGGGTCAAATTATAAAGCAAAGCAGTATCTCTATTAATAATAAATATAAACCTTTACCTTATTAGGGCCACCGTGATAGTCTACATAATAGAAATGTTACTATAGGTTTGGAGCCTCTTCTAGCCTTGCCAGTTAATATGGCAATTATGTGGTCTTATAGCATTTACACTTTGATAGAGCTGTTATGCGGCCTATACCACGTATCAAATTGTTTCCTTGCCTTCTGAGCTTGATTAGTCAAAAGGTCTTGGTAATACTCCTGTTGATGTTTGTCCTGTTGTCAAGGGTTGCGCAGATGGTAAACACAGGGTAGAATGGTATTTATCAAAACGACAACATCGCCGCGGGCGATGTCTAGGGCCATGTAGAATTTCTTCTTGGAGGGCAAACAAAAAAATTCTCGCAAGGACCGACTTAACTCTGAACTACACTTGCGAGAATCAACACATCAAATACCCCCTTCTCTCGATACGCTGTTGTGCCTGGCTTTGTACAAGATGCATCAACCTGTTCAAGAACCAGCAAAGCCTGAGCAGCAACTCACATGCACACACACCAACGACGCTCCCGTGTCGGAATCTCATCATTATATCGTCACTGTGTCCATCCCGGCCCCTTTGACGTACAACCCTATCCCAAACACCAATGGTAAGATATCACTAAGCCTTTTCGAGGCTATATACTTCATTAATGGCAAATTGCTTACATGAAACTAGCTCAAGTGTCAACCGACGCGGTGGTACGGGCACTAAACCCCTTCAGCCGCTTAGAGCTTCTGCCTCCTGAACTCCTCCAGATGGTGTTTGAGCACTTAGACTCTGAGCTTTCGGCAAGAAACTTGGCTTTGACCGGCCCTCGTTTCTACTGGGAGTTTAACCGTTCTCCTCAGTTTATTCGGTTCGCCATCTTCGAGCGTAACATTGGACGTCTCCTCGCCGCACGAAGGCTCTACCTGAGCCAGTACCGAAACAACTGAGATGGCTGGAATTGCGTGGGGGTTCGGGAACCATACCAAGGTCGTTTAGATGGTGTTTGGCAGACGTCTGGGGTGTGAAGAACCGAAATTCCGAGGGATAATATGGATGTCTTTTGTGTTTGTCTGGGTCTAATGCCCACATGCACTCACTTCCTGCTGTCTTCTGGGGGCTGGTGGTCATGACAGATGGTTAAATACGACAATAGATATACCAAAGTGTCTTTCATGCCTTTCATTGTTCTATTGTCCAGCTTGTGCAGTTTTCGGTTATGCATTAAACGTAGGCTTCGAGACTCAGTGCCAGTGAATCACACAAGAATCTCCTGGCGCTTCCTCTATCCTAAACCAATCTGAAAATGCACGGTCTACATGAGTGATTATGTCTACGAAAGAAGGTCTTCAGGTGCTTGTATTATAAAAATTGCGGCAAGTTGGTTCTCAAGGTCTTTTCCCAAGTAGAGTACGAGCCAATGCGATACGACTGGCAAAGCAGTGAATATGCGATGAAAGAGAGGGTACACAAGTATAATTCACAAAATCCCTCAGTGAGTCTGAGACGCAGGTCTATCTCGATTTTATACCAATATTCCGTTCTGGCTTGAATAATTGACCTTCCATCCTTACGACTAATTCCACACATTGTTCTGGTCCTCGAGTTGGGAGCCTCATGGACTGTGAAGAAACTGAAGAAACCAACCAACAGCAGCATTCTTTGCTCTGGTCATTGCCTCTTGCTCTCCATCCACCTTCTCGCTTCCGCGAATAAAACAACCATGTTCAACGCGAGGGAAATGCTGATAGTCAAACTCCACACCGAGCTTAGGGATCGTCTCGAGGGTGAGACGCTTCAACTCCGCGGTAAACACTTGATCATGCTCTGGCGCAAGTACCTGGACCGGCACCGCGACCTCGCCGATGTCTTTCTCGGTCAAGAGGGACGGGTGTCCCGTCGAGATGCAATCGACAAGCGGAGGCTGGTGCTCCCGGGCGCCCAGGCGGAAGACCGCCCAGCCGCCATAGCAGAACCCCATGGCGCCGACCTTCCTGTGTTTCTGTCGAAGGGCCTTGGCACAGGCAAAGACCTCGGGTTCGCGGATCTCTCGGGAGTTCCTCTTGATGAGGCCCGGCAAATCCACCTTGTCCCATTGCCCGGCGAGGACGAGGTTAGCGTCCACCACTTGGCCGCCGAAAAAGTCGGCCAGGTAGACGGTGGCGTTGGCTTCGCGGGCATAGTGGTCTGCTAGCAACCGGGCATTGGTGAAAGTCCAGCCGAAAACGTCGTGGATGATTAGGATGGCGACGTCCGGGTTCTGGCCCGTGATGTAAACGTCGTTGCCGGCTAGCTTTCCGGTATGGCCGGTCGGCGTGCCGTTCCATTGAAAGCCTTTAATGCAGCACTCTGATAGAGACATTGAGCGGAGGTTATCAGATCGCCAAGCGCGGTTATCTACAGGAAGAAATCAATTGAGGGGTGGTCTCCTTTATAGCGAGGAAAGGCGACGGCGATAATGGATTTAAGACGGAGTTACAAAGTCGCGTCTTAGATTATAGATGTGCCGCTCCAATACTCCGCGCAAGTTATATGACCCGTGAACATCTCTAGGTTGTGTAACTGTTTCTCACCCAGCCTTGCATAGTCGTGGTTAGTAATGAAGGATACCTAGAATGAGGTGCTTCCACCTAACAGGTAACCATTCACGACACCGCCACTTCGAATCCGCAGCATTGATAGATAGGTGATGCTGTAGGTACAGCCCTTTCACCACTTGACGGAGTTTTCAGACCTTGCAAAATACTTCTTTGTGTCTCAAGCATCTAGATTAGCATATCTTGCCTGCTGGAAATAACCATGCGGAGATACCTGTACTAAAGCAAAGACGATCCTCATAGGCGAGCCTGGGAGGTATCGTATGCAGAAGCTCGGGGACTCCATGTGAATCGCATGCCAGTGTAATGAGGGTGGAAATTGCAAGTCCTTTAAGGGGTGATGAATGGGAATTTATTGGGTTAGATCTAATTCTTGGCTAGAGCTTAACAGGAGTAGACTCGTATAGGAGGATGTGGGTGTTGGCTCAAGGCGGAGGACCACGCGGATCAAGCGTAGTCTCCTAGTGCTCCCAGTATGATATAGCATCGTCTCATGAGCGCTCAAACCCACTCATCAAACTCCCGAAATACATGGCGTGAATCTTGCTTGCACGACACGGCCAGGCCAAAGATCTCATAGAGTATACTGGTGCACAAAATACTCCCACTACCTCGTCGCTAATAGAAGCGACAGCGTAACATAAATCACCTTCAAGGAAGCCGTCCCGAATCCACCAATACAGAAGGGTCAAATGTATGGTCCCTACGTAGCAGTCATAGTAGGGGCTTCCAGAGTGCTGACGGCCGTGGGTAGCGCAGGCAGGGTGCCGTTCTTGAAGCACGAGAAGGACTGAACACGTTCCTTCAAGCCGGCGGCTTCTAGGTCCCAGCCCGCGGGGTTGCTCATACTGAGAAGGACGTAGCCCTTGCATTCGGGAGAGGCGTAGCAGATGTCCTGCGTTGCCTCGGCGCAGTCCATGCTATCGACGGAGCAGCGCTGTCAGTAGGTACATGCGATGGTGGTTGTTGACACATAGAATAGGGCGACGATATAGAGAGAGGGAGCGGGAGAAGAGGCGAGTACGGTAAAGATGAAGGATATTATCAGCAGAAGAGATACTCACAAGTTCGCCAAGCACACAAACCCATCATCCAACGGCGTCAGCGTCTTGACCTTCCCAACCCAGTCCGCGGGTAAGTCGTAGCAGGTGGCGAGGTCGAACGGCTTGGGAAGACAATCTCCCTGCCCGTGGTCCCCGAGGCAGACATTTGCCTAATGCACACGCCCGTCAGTCGAAAGATAGCTCATACCGGAACACGCCAACCATTGCCACCTCCCCCTTCCATGCTGGCGCACGAAGCTGTCTGCTACGTTCGGGGTGGAGTGAAGAGAGGGAGTATATAATGTAATAGAGAACTCACGTTAGCCGTCTCCGTGCAATTCTTCTCCGCGCGCGCGACCCAGCGAGCAGCGGCGCCGCTAGCGATGGCGGCCAGGATAACAACACAGCGAGCGAACGACTTCATCTTGTTGGAGATCAGGAAACGCGCGGTTCGGCGTAGATAGATAGTTTCGTTGCTATGTACCGGGATAAAATGTAATCAGAAATAAAAGAGCGACTTCAAAAAGAATGACAGCGACTGCGAATGTCTTTAGGTACTGAGAGACTCGAGGGTAGTACTTGCAGCTGAGAGAGAGAGGGAGAGAGAGAGAGACAGAGAGAGCTTCCATCGTCTATTTATCTATCCAGCGCCAACAACTTGCTCGTCGTCTAGCCCAGGCGAAATTTCCAACCCACGATACCCATATATCCCCCCCTAGTATTATCACAGCATGTTGGTGCTGAGATACCTCCTAAAAGTAAGGGGCACACTGCAACCCCTGCTGGTTGTTATTAAGCTACTACCGGTATCTACCGATGTACCCCGGAGGTCCTAATTATAGCATATTTTAGACCCACCTCTAGCCCTTCAGTATTTCCTACTAGCGAGTGCTCTTTATTTCTACTTCATACGAACGCTTAGTATAGATTCTACTGACGTAGACAGTCACACTTAAGGTACCCCATTATATATATGCATCGATATAACTAAGGTTAAACATTACAGTTTTTTAAGGCCTGGGGGTTGGTAAATAGAATACGGTTAGAGACTCGAGTTAATATGTATTGAGATACGTGTTTTTTTACCCGTTAGGATGGATTTTCATGACATAGCTACTACTAAATCAAGAATAGTCAGATTTGATATCTGAGATTTATATCAATGGATATAAATCAACATTAATACGTACTTCGTAGGCATACCAGTCCATATCTTACCCCATGTTATCCAATAACACCTCGTGAACTAAATTGTAAGTAAATGGGAGGTTCCGCGCTATCTATTAGTGTGCAAGGAACCCGAGTTCCAACATTGAGTATCGAAATTGCTGATCCCTTCATCATGTGGTCTACATAGTAACCATACAGGCATAGCAACAAGGCCTACGAGTGGTAACCTAGTGCATACATATGCACACTCCAGCCCGGCATTTGCCAGGCACCTTGTCAATACCTAACCTACGTGGTACCTAAAGGGAAGTGCGGTGGGACAAAGGGGAGAAAGGATAAGTCTATCGCAACCACGCATGCTATATTGTAAAGAAAAGTAAGAACTAGAAGCTCGACATAGTTGGGTCTGACAGTTACATGTATGTATTGTATATATCATTATGCTGGGATTATAGATTTCTATGATTGGCCCAGCGCGCCAACGCAGCATTCCCGAGCGGGCGGATCAGGCCAAAGTCCCATGCAGAAACCAAATTGCAAGCGGCGCGGTAATTAATATGGAGTGGCGTCCGGGGGTCTGGGGGTTAGGTAGTTGGAAGTGTCGCGCTGGGCACTAACCTCACCTAGGTATTTATGTATGTATGCGTCTCGTCCGTCGACTCCGTCGTCGCGGGGTGTCAGGCGTGTGTGTGTTGCCTTGCGCATAGGCATGTAAGGGAGAAAATGACGGCAAGTTGGGACGCGTTCACGACGGAGCTGCGCCTGTGGACCGGTCCATTGGGACATCAGTCAGGAGAACGTGTCAGCCAGGGGCTACATCCGAAGAGCCGAAGAGCGAGATCCCGGTGTAACGAACGTCGAAAAGGATTTTGTCGAGGTGTATGAGAGGGGGGGGTTAACAGGAATGACGGGGGTCAGTTCGGGAATACCTCCAATTGAATCATAGGCGAAAGCTACAGTTTTGTGGTTGACAGTAATCGTGCTTTGAGAAGCCTATCTTGCATTGGCCTTTAGAAGCCGTAGTAAGTACGTATGACAGAAGTCTACCTAGCTGTATAACAAGCTCGTAAGTTGTACGCGGCTGGTACACAGTCGAGAGTGGTATCTTTCGGGATCAGTAGTCCTTGATTCGTATGTACATGTAGTACGGGTATTACATCTAGCCAGCTCTTTCGAAGACGGGGTAACTCGTATATGTGCGCTTTCAAACAGGATGAAGGGGCTTCTGCCCGTAGATAAAAGTTCTAGCAGAGCAGGTCAGCAGCACGATCACAGGGGTCGCATAATGCAGTCAGACGAACTCACATATTCACGTATGCATGTATGTTGGTGTCCCTGAAATCTCGCTTGACCTCCTCGACAAACTCTCGAACCTGATCCGGCGCTATGCCCAACACGCCCAAGACCTTGAGGCTCATACCCTCGAGACCAACCAGCATGTCCTCCTGGAAGTACATGGCGACCGTCTTGAAGTACCTCCCCTTGGCCCAGGGACCGGTCGGGAAGTAGAAGCGCCTCTCGACGACGTTTTCGAACCCGGCCTCCTCGAAATACTGCCTGTAGTGCTGCACGTTGCTCCAGGAACGACCGAGCCTCGAGACGCCCTCCATCATCAACTCGTTCCACCGGTACAGGGCGGACTCGGTCGGCGGCTCGCCGATGTAGCTCATGGGGAAGATGGCGTCTTGGAACTCTATAAAGCCACCGGGCGCCATGCTCTTGAATGCCTGGCGTACGACGGCGGCCGGATCATTGAAGCAGCTGAGAAGAGCGCGGCCGTGGATGAAGTCAAATGGCTCGCGAAATGTCCATTCGTCTTCTGCGTCGTCTATTTCGAACTTGCAGTTTTCGGGTAAACTAGCACGTTCAATCGATTAGTATGGTCGCTGTCACCCAGGGGACAAGACTGAATGTGCGCACAACTCAGGCTGAATGGGACTCAGGTCTGTGCCGATGACTTGTGCCTGTGGATGTTGAAGGGCTGCGCGAGTGTTAGCATTTGAGGACCGGTAACTTTGGCAAGGGCGATAAGTCGAACCAAAATCTATAGCCCAAATACCAGTTCCTGGAAGAGTTAGCGAGGCATAAACTCAGCTTGGTGAGCCCGAACCTGTCGCGATATCTAGAACTCGGCCAGGATTGGCCGGAAGGGGAGCTACGTTGAGTCGGCCGCCAGCAGTTACCGTAAATAATTGATGCTGAAGATCTATCTCGAGTGTGAGCACACTTGCGGATAGAGTATGTCGACAGTAACAGGAATTTACTTACCTAGTCTGTCTTGTTCAGCCTGCTGGGGAATCAGCGTGTACGGGAAGCCGTCGTACATCAGGTAGTCTAACATACCTCATCGTTCGGTAGAAAGTATCCTAAGGAAGCGTGTCAGCAAAGCGCATGACATTTCAGGGCTGCAGCTTGCCATACTGCCTTCTTTGTATCTGTGATAAGTGCGGCCATTCTCCTCGATGAAGTGGTAGAGACTCGAGTCTAGCGACATCGTTGAGGATCTGGAGAGTAGTCAAAATCTTGCCGACCAGGGCATGAGCCGAGTGACCATGACTGTATATACCTAATACTCGTCGTGGCCGACTCAACCTCCTGTTGATAATTAGCGAGTAAATAAGGTTGCTGCCCACCACGGTACTGACTGTATGTGCATCGTCATCGACCGATGGTAGCGATGGTCCGCTACCGCTGCCCCATGATAAGAGCGAGGCGCCCTGGTCTACTGAAACGGTCAAGCTTGACGTTAACGAGTTTGCTCTCGCGTCCATGGCACATTCATCACGGTCAATGTGAGCATGTGGAGAGTTTTCTGTCATTTCTTCCTCTTCGCGAGTAGACGAGTTTGACTCTCAAAGTACAATGCCGACATCAGAAACTAGGCATCACGGAAAGATCGGGATGGCATTCCCTGTGCACGGTATGTACGACATCGGGATAAGCAGAGCAGCAGCCTGACACGCGGTAGCGAGGGGGGGCACCACTTAATAACTATAGAAGATGGAGTTGGGGTGGTCAGCGAAGACATGTTAGGGAACCTCAGGAAAGGAACGCCAGGCAAGCCACGGCGGAAAGGCCTCGGTACGCACCGTTGTCCGCAGTGTGTGGAATCCATACCACCTCGGCGGTATCTAGCGTCGCTTTTTTCCAAGCGGGCAGAGAGCTAAATCCGGATTTGGCTGCGATGACAACGTCGCATTCATTACTTTACATGCGGCATCCCGTGCAGCACGTCCAATGAACATTGTCCCGACCAGCAGTTAGAACGCAGTAAGATCGCCTGTCCCTACAGTAAGTGAGACCTGATCCTTCGGCCGGCGCGCTTATCAGTCTCACCGTATTCGACTGCGGAGAGAGATCCTTCGCAACCCGAACGGCTCGATCTTTTACGGTGCTGGCTGTATCACCTAACTGATGGTGGCCCCGAAAGGTAGGCAGGCAGGCGGGCAGATTATACAAACGAAGCTTAGGCATGTACATTTAGCTTGTTTATCTCAACGCCGGGACTTGAGGCCATCTGCTTCTCGAAAGGTGTGGTGCGGTGAAGGAAGACTTCCCTTCCCATCCTCGTAAATCGGGGCCGGCTTGCATTCGAATTCTGCAAGATCAATAGGGAAACTTCCTGGTAGCTCGTGCCACGCTGCTGCAGGAGAAAACGCCAACGACTGGGATAATTAGGTACTCACGCAGGTTGTGTCAGCAAAAAGCTGCACAGGCCACATAAGCCTTAAATATTATAATTTCACCTAGTTTTTAAATATTATAATTATACCGCCACCTTAATAGTTATAAAATTGAAAATTTCAGGGTATAATCTTTAATAGTTATTTTATTTATAGAAAAATTTTCGTAATTTAATTATATTATTTTAAATTATAATTATTTAATAAACTTTTTATTAAGGTTTTTTCCTTATATTATCCCTAGTTATAAAATAACATATAAAAAAATTAAAAAAAATTATAAAAAGATTTTAATTTATTTTATATAAAGAGCTTTGATTTAAATAATATATAAAATAAAATTTAATTTAAAATATTAAAAATTCGGCGAGTTATTATTAATTTATTTAAAGGCTTATATTAAAAAATAAAGAAAAAAATTAAAGAAATAAGTATAATAACTTTTTTTATTTTAAAGTTAATTTAATATCTTTAAAATTTAAACTATAATATTATTATTTAAAATTAAAACTAAATATAGATTTTTATATAAATAGCTTTTATAATCATTTTATTATTAATTTTTAAAACAATAGTATTAAAATATAATATTTTTCTAATTTTATAAGTTAATATTAATATAAATAATTTACCGAATTTTTAATATTTTATATTAAAACTGATTTTATATATTATTTAAATTAAAAAACTTTATATAATATAAGGTGAAATATTTTTTATATTTTTTTTAATTATTATATATATTTTTAAATAAGTAAAGGTAATAATACGTGGTGTATGGGTGGTGGATTGGTATGTGTAAAAAGGATGATTTATTAACTGTAATTACAGCTGTAAGGCTGTGACTAAAAGTCACAGACCCTTATCTAATCTAACAACGCACGGGCCATAAGGCTGTGATTATCTAATCAACGTCATACCCCACAGCGCTGTGTATCAAATGCCGGCACACAAAACAAAGCCTATTGTCCTCAATAGATAGATACCGTACGTATCCATCAATACGCTGATCTGTGTGCCGTTGAATTGATCGTGAGAGGTTCCATTGTAGTACGGGTAATAGATCCATCTAGTTGAATGTGTGTGTGTGTGTGTGTGAGGGTACGGGGGTACGTAATCGATCTGACAGGTGAGGGTACGGGGGTACGTGATCGATCTGGCTTGATAGCGCGCAGACGAATTCGATTGACTGGTTTTTATTGCGTATTCGTACGTATCTGATCGATTTGATTTGAGTGAGGGTACGGGGGACGTATTCGACTCGCTTGACGTGTTTTTTCGTACGTATCTGACTTGATAGCGCGCGGACGCGTTCGATTGACTTGATGATAGTACGAGGGTATCCGAAGGAATGGCTTAGTGAAAAGATCCGACTTTTGTTACTTAATAATCGTTGTTTAGGACTTCGATCGATTGAGGTCGCTGATAGACCGTTGTTCAAGACTTCGATCGTACAGCCTCCAGTATTTTGTTCAGGACTCGAAACGGGAGTTGTTCTGACTTCGTTGCGTTTGTCGTACGATCGATGCCTTGTTTAAGACGCGGCATCTAAAAAGGAATCGCGATCGATACCTTGTTCAAGACGCGGTATGCGATCGAACCGTATATCAGCGCGCGACGAATCAAAATCTAGATATCGTCCTCGATATGCAACCTATGACCGGAGGCATTTAATCGATAATTCAATCCGTACGGGGGATGGTGATGGTGACTGCAATAGAAATAGCAGGTGCTACCATTTAATACGTGGTGTATGGGTGGTGGATTGGTATGTGTAAAAAGGATGATTTATTAACTGTAATTACAGCTGTAAGGCTGTGACTAAAAGTCACAGACCCTTATCTAATCTAACAACGCACGGGCCATAAGGCTGTGATTATCTAATCAACGTCATACCCCACAGCGCTGTGTATCAGGTAATATAATAAAAAAACATTTAATAAAAGATTATTAAATAATTATAACTTAAAATGACAGAATTAAATTACGAAAATTTTCATATAAGTAAAATAACCACTAAAGATTATACCTTAAAAATTTTAATCTAATAACTACTAAGGTGGTGGTATAATTGTGGTTTTAAAAACTAGGTAAAATTTTGGTATTTAATGCTTATATGGCCTGTGCATGTTTTTGCTGACGGAACCCTGTCACGGTAATACCGCCGAGCGGCATGAGATCTGCTGCTGCGATCTGAGACCGTTTGGATTTAGGGCTTACGTTATGAAACACGCAACACGTTTACAAGGTGAGATAGAAAGAGTATTCAAGACTCAAGTTCTCTGTGACGTTAATAGATAATACCTATGCGTAGGTTGCTAATGAGGCAGGGAGGCTCTGCCTCCCCATCGGTCATCTCGGCTTTCGACCCCAGACCAACGTGGATGGACATGGCAGGCATGTCGGTAGCTACATAGCTTCTAGGGTACCTGTAGTTGATATATGCAAGAAGATCGAGAAAGCCGAGTCCCTGACTGAGCAAGTTTTCTTGAAGAGCGGTATTGTTCGGAGATGGTGCAGTGTTACAATTACTGCCACCTAAATCCGTCCGCCGCAACTATTTTCTTTATATCGTACCTGATCCCATTTGTGCCATCTTGTACATATTAAGCCTCGCACTTCGTTAACTAAAGAAAAGGAAAAGGAAATGAAGGCCTAGTATGAGGCATCGTACAGGTGTTGTAAGTTGCTAATATCAAGGAACGAAATACTACATATTTCGCGGCCTATAAAACACACAGATACCATACAAATTTCTATAGGCGATGTATCCAGATAAACTCGGGCAGTTACACTAAAGAGAAAACCCAATCCCCAAATAGCAAGACTCTTCCAGAATACACCCGGACGATAAGAACACCAAACGTTTCCATTGGCCGCTTAATATGAGCACGAAGTGCCAGCACACGTGGGACATGTGTACGTCGTCCTTTGTTCACGTTCTACCTCCCTACCTATAAGACACGCAGAAGCAAAGAGCACAAATCCATACCTGACGTGAGGTGACAGACATCGCACGTAGCAAATCACTCGTAACTCTACTTGAATTGCCGAATCGTAGGTGCATAGCTCATGTCGCATTATAATTGGAAGCATCCATGGATACCTAACCTCCTGAGACCGCCTCCTCCCAGTCCTAATGTAAGTATATAACCAAAAGCCGACGAAACCTCTGCCGCCATGTCTAATGGACCGAACGCCTTGGGCCTCGTGAAGGTCGTGATATCCGTCGTATAATATACTATCTATGTATGTGTGCATCCCCGATTATTGCGAGGTTTTCGTTTCAGCCCCTGGACTCGTCCCAGTCCGACCACCGCCTGACCACCTCGTCGATCATGGAGATGCCGTTTCTGCTGGCGTCGACCTCGAACCACTCCCTGTGCGCCTTTCCGCAGGCGTCGCAGGTGCCCTTGTCGCTGACGCGGAGACCCGCGCCCGCCAGCTCGATGTGGATCAGGCGCTCGACCTTGTGGCTATGCGGCATCTTTCGGGGCGTCGACGGCTGGCTGGACGAGATGTACGGGTAGTAGCGGATGAGCGAGAGGTCGTAGCCGCACTGGCGCGTCCACTCGTTGAGGCGTCGCTGCACGTTCGACGCCCGGCCGACCTTCAGGAGCATCGTCTTCTTCGACGAGCCCGCCTTCTTGGTCTTGTTCGCGAACGACTCGACGACATCGCTCGTGCGCCTCTGGCGCATATCGGAACGCGCTGGCGGACTTAGGAGGGACCGGGCTGCTTCTACTGGGGGAGCTGATGGCTGAGACTCGGGCGTCAGCCAGAATATGTAGATGTAGCCGGGCTCGTCCTGTGGCGAAATGGGTTTCGCCAGCTCCGCCATAAGTTGGGACGCGGTTTGCGGCGACGCTGTCGCAGGAATCAACGAAAGATACTGAGATGTTTGCGACATATGGGAGTGTGCCGACGAGGGCTTCGGGGGTATAGCACCAGGCCGCGAACCCGAAGAGGGCGCAAGGTGCTGCTGGTTGGATGTCAGCTTCGCGGAAGCAGGTGGCGCGGGTGCGCCCTGTACCGGTGTCGGTTTGGGTCGTGTTGGTCGCTCTTCTCTCTCTTCGAAAACGGGAATGGTGAAGCAGCAACAGAAGGTCTTTTCGCTTTTCACCTTGGGTTTTGGGGTCTCCAAGTCGCTGGACTGTGAGATCTTCTCGTTGTGCCGGTCTTCTCTACGTTTCGCAACGTAATTGGCCGGTACCCGCCCTTGTCTCTGAGCCTCGACTATACCAAGCCGGTCAATGAGCGTCTCCAAACTCTCGCGACCCTCGAGGATTGGCGTTGGATCCCTCCTTGGGCCTGGACTCGACTTCGCAGGCACGCTCGCCTGATCTCTGTGCTGCCAGCAGTAGAGATCAGGGTCACTCGGGTCGTCAACCCGTGGTTTGCTCGCTTTAGACCGTGGAGGGAGAGGAGAGGACCCTGGCGAGGAGGAGTTCAAAGGCCTTCGACAGGGACGACCACCCGAAGTGATGCCCCGACAAGTGGCATCCGGGTTCTTGGAGTCTGAACGAGCGAGTAGGGACTCGGGGGTGTTGGGAATGAAGGGCATCGTCGTCGAGTATATTGGAATGGTACTCTGTCTAAGTCAAACGTCAAACGAAGGGTTGGTCTCGAAGAGAGCGAGCGTATGGTAGGAGAATCCAAGGTGACATTTTTCCAGAAGACGGCAGGAAAAGCCCAGTTAAAAGGAACAGTCTAATTCCACATGGCGCCAACATTCACAAGACACGACAATAGACGCATAGTGAATGTGTTAAGGGGGTCGTGTCTCGACTGGACTGGGAGTCACCCATAATTATTCGAGCCCTGGGGAGGTTGGGTTGGTTTCAGCAGCCCTCAAACTGTGGAGGACTCCAGCTGGCGCCCTGCAAGCCCTGTAAGACCCTGAAGACCCCAAGCCTTGCCAGCTATACAGCGGGACTCCGACTCCAGTCAGTGTGGCTCAATTGTGGCTTAGTGGACGGATGCTCCAACACTGCCATCTGCCATCCCCACCTAACCGGTTATGTATGTACACATTCCGTTACGTGGATGGGTACCCTAGGTAGCTGTATATCCATTATGTAAGTTTCAGGAGGAGTAGATCGCGTCAGGTCTGCAGGTACACAGTAAAGTGCATGTGGAAGGAAGGACTCGGTAAGACCACGTTCCCACGTCTGAAATAAAATCCATGTCGGCGTCGATTCACTTAGACTCATTCGAGCAACCCACCTCACTTACACACCTCACTTACACACCTCACCTACATGAGCAAGTAAATAGGTACCAACCAACGCAGAGGATCCAAATACGCTACGCTACGAACAATGGTTCGGATCAAACTACGTTCATCTATTGGCGCCCAATGGGTGCTCTTATTTGCGTTGGCTGCATACGTTTGATGTTATTCGCCCGAGTTTGTCTTTGCCATACCAGACATACATATCCAACCATGCGCAGTTATGCGCCGGTGCAACTTGTGGTACCTGGCACGAGAGGATCCCCAAAGGACTCAAAGGACTCAAGGCGCTGAAATATGTGATTCGGCTATTGTGTCACAGCGACATGTCCCAACAATCAGCTTGGAAGATGTGATACCATGTTTGTCCTTTTACTTATTCTAACCTCTCTATGCGTACATCCTAAGGAACCATCAGAAAATGCCTCACTATGAATTCTATACATGCGGTACGTATCATTAGTATGAGATTGAAACCGGGCATTTCATACCTCGCCCTTGTGAGACGACTTCTTTTTCCTCACATCAACCCATCCCATGCCAAACGCGGCTACGAAGCTTACACACGCCGCAGCGATGAGCAAGTAGCACAATGCGTCGAAGCTATTGGAATACGCCAATAACAAGCCTTCCAACTCCGGACTGCCGGGCGGTGCCAAGGCACGCACCGCAGTCGCGCTACCTCCAGCAGCCAGCGCCGCAGCCGGGTCTACAGACGGCGCCAGTCTGGGGATCTCAGACGTGAGCGTCTGCGTAAAGATGGTGTTGGCCACCACCACGAAGACTGCCGACGAGAGGTTTTGGCAGAAAACCAGGAAGGCGGTTCCTAATGCGCTCTGGGAGGGCGGCACTGCATTCTGAATCGCGATTACGCCCTTGCCGAACGATCAGTTGAGATGATTGGGGAGGGAGAAAATCGATATTCAGGGGGACAAACCAGTTGCATGCCACAGCCACGAGCTCCGTAGAGGATTTGATAGCCGACCCATTTCCCTGTTTCTGTCCATGGGTCCCAGGTTGAGATCAACCCGCTCGCGATGGCAGTGATGGCGCCTGCAAACACGCCCGGCGGCAGGTAATAGCCGAACTTAGACACTACGGATGGTGAGCCTTGCTTCTTTTCACATATCCCTGTTCTTGTTCGTTCGAGAGCTACCGGCACGTGGCCGGAAGCTTTGAGCAGAATGACATACCCATAGCGCCGCCGAGAATAACAAACGCCACCGACGACAAGATGTTCGGCAACAGATAAAGTCCACTCAGCAGCGGACTCGCACCCTTGACGGACTGGAAGTAAATTGGAAAATACTGTCCGGCAACGAAGGTGGTAATCAGCAATGTCGTGTACTGGATACAGCTCGCCCATACGACCCGCTTTCGAATCATCGAATACGGGATCATGGCCTTGTCCCCCTCGCGATACTCCCAATACAGGAAGATTACAGCAGTGACACCCGCTCCGCAGAACAGTCCGATGATTCTCGACGAACTCCACGGGTAATTTGCCGACCCGTACTGTAGAGCAAGGAGGAACACTAGCACACCATAGGTCAGTAATCGCCTTACGCGAAAGGCTCCTAGATACGTTCTAGAACAAAGATTCCGAGATGAAACCCGCAACGGGCAAGTATTGCTCCCTGAAATAACTAAGAGAAGCATCGATAAAATTGGGCATTACGTACTAATGGCCGCAGGTGCCAAGAGCACGAAGCCAACAAGGTCGAGCTTCGGGACAACTTTGCGGAGCACGGCAAAGCTTACAGTCGGTTTGATAGTCTCGTCAGGTATGTGAGTGAGCGCCAAGAAGACCCCAGCGATGCCTCCGAGGGGCAAGTTGATATAGAAACCTAAACAGGGAGTACTCTTTCAGTACGAACAACATATGCAGGGTTTTTTGAGTAGTAGCTGTAGGGCGCTTACACCAACGCCAGGTTACATATTCTGTAAAGGCACCGCCAATCAAGGGGCCGGCAATGAGACCTATCTGGCCGACTACATAATCATCATCAATACTACTTTCATCTTCAGGCGGTTACGCGAGGACTTGCCACCGAGCATGGTTCCCATATAAGCTTCAAATCCAGTCAGCGGTTCGTATTTCCAAACAAGTTCAAGATTCCGTACGACCACATACCTGGACGCTTTGCTATAGGCACGGCACCAGCAATGAGCGTCATGGTGCCGTTCGAGAGACCCGAAGTCCCCAAACCAGCGACGGCTCGGCCGAGGATAAACATGGTCGACGAGACGGCAACCCCGCATAGCAACGAGCCGACTTCGAAGACAATGAAAAAGAAGATCAACACCCACTTCGTGCTGACCTGCGAGTACAGCTTACCAGTCAGGGGCTGGAGAGCCGCGCTAAATTAACGAGTCAAGTAAGTCCCCAAGTCCATCTATACGGATATATCCTAGTACTCCAACCGAGTGAAAGAAGACACAAAGAAACAAGAATCGCACCTGGAAAGCAGGTACGCGCCGGAGTACCACCCGATGTCCTCGAGGCTGTGGAAATCGCTCGTGATCTGCGGGACAGCCTGTACACCGCGACATATTCCGCGGTTAGCTTCGTGTCATAGTCCTCTTGCTCACGCTGACCTTATATCTCGATAATGGTACTCATACTCACTGTGCTGATAATCGACATATCCATCATAACCAGGAAGAAGAGCAGTGTCAGACTGAGCAAGGCCGTGAACAACTTGTAGCCCGTAAGGTAATCGGTATTCTCGGCACCCTCCACACTTCTTGGCGACGGTTCATCCAGCGTAGCGGTTCCCGAGGCAAGCGCTGTCTTCTCCGCCTCTTGCGCCGACCCCGTCGTCGTGCTTCCCAACTCATTTTTCTCCTGCGAGCTCGACGAACACGTTGCGATATTGTTATCCCCGTGAGGTGAAGGTGGCCGGCTTGTCTGTGTCGCCATGGCTGCTGAAACTCTGTCTGTTTGTCTGTCCGTCCAACTTTCGCCCCTTATCGGATAGGAGGTAGCTGCTAGGTCAACGACGAACGTATTCGACACCCCCTATACGCCTCGAAGACCTTGGCCTAATAACTGCTACGATCGAGGCAAGACTCTCTCGACACGCTACGCCCGTAAGTCATTCAAATCCCGACCAAGGGATATCCGTCTCCCTGGGCCCGTTTCTGTGCAACGCCGCGTCCCTCCCGGTGTACATGTATGGATAGGCTGCCGAGCGAGCGATCCAGGGCGAACAGAGAGCATTGCTGCTAAGGTCGTAGGTTGTATGTCGGATGCGGCCTACATGCACGTACGTAGTAGGTATTTCCTACCTACCTACCTAAAGCTATTTGTAAGAGAGACTGCTTGCTACCTCCTAGGTAACCTACCTATCTCGTTAGTCGTCCACCCCTTCCTTACTTCATGCGTTCCTTTCTCGTCGCGCAAACACGCAGTGACTTCGTTGATATGAGCTAAGAGGGGGGTAAACAAAACAACAACCAACACGCTCCTAATTATCAATTACCCGTCTCAGAAGATTCATGTGCTGCGCCCGAATTACGCCACCCGCGTCCGCGACGGGGACGGCAGAAGGCCGTGTCCGAATCCCGTCCCCCTCTCCGTGCCTCCCCCGTGCAGCGCTGATCGACAAAAGGCAAGTAAGCAGATCCTTCAGGCGATATGATATCCAGTAACATATCAGCCCGTTGGAAAGCAGGCAGCAGCAGGCGAGCTCTGTGTCACATAAAACAGGCGTGCGTGAGTGTTCCCCGCTGCAATAACATATGCACCCATGCATGCGGGCTCCAGGTGTCCCCGAGGCCAGGGTCCGGGGGTACGTGGGTGGTACGAAGACCGTTCCGAACCACATGAGTGGTTAGCTAGGCGTGCGGCTTTAGTCGGGAATTACACCTCGGACATAGCATTATCACCCGCGTATTTACATATATGACGAATGAACATAGGTGTTAAGTATGCAGTTCGGGGTCTGGAATGAGTGGGTCGTCGGTGAGTCTCGTCTATGTGTAATTGAGATTCGTCAGCTGTATGTAGGTAAGTAACCGGGTAGGTGATATTCATCATGGCACTCTAACCTAGCTGCTCGTCCGAACCGCGGCGGCTGGGAGAGCCCGGTGGTGGTATTTCGAGATAGGGCTAGAGAGCCGGAGACTCGATGTGAAATAAGCGCTGGGAATGAGAGATCACTAAAATCTCGATCTCGGAAAATGTATACGCGCGAAATCTTCCCACGACGCCTCTACGTCGTAAATTATCGCCTGTGTGTGTATGTCTATGGCTATGATTATGAACCCCGGACGAGAGACCTATACTCGCCAGGTTCCTCTCCAAGCTGTCAGAGGACATCCAGCTATTGATGAATACATATATATCAACCTCGCAAGTAATCAGATATCTTATCAGAGAAGCATCTATTTATTACTATACATCTGCATGCTGTACGCGATGACGAGGCGATTTCTATCCATGCAATGCACCTGTACGTACGTCCGTTCGTACGTACTTTTGTCGCGGGATCAACCCACCCCAACCCAGCCTGACTTGCCCTGACCTGACTCGACTCGGTCCATCCAAGCCGTTATATATAGGAATAGGTTATCTATCCATCCATTCATTCGTCCATCCATGCATTTATCTATACAAGTACCCATCCAATACTAGTCTCTAAGGCACCACCTACCTACCTACCCGTCCCAAGTACGCAGAACATCCGCCAGCCAGGCCTCGTTCTCGAAATCCAGAATCTCCGCCCACCCGAACCCGGTCTGCTCCATCCCGACTGGAAACATGGCACCAGCAGCCGCGCCGGCGCCCGCAGAGATATCAGTATTAGTAGAAGTAAGAACAGTAGCAGTACCAACCCCCGGCGCGGCCGTGCCACTCGCCCCCTCCCCCATCCCCGTCCCCGTCCCGGGTGCGCCCACGACGCCGAGCTGTTCAAGCGAAGCGCTCCAGATAGGTATCGTAGCGCGCAGCGCATGAGCGCATTTAGTATAGAAATCGAGACACTCGTCACCAGCACCCCCACCCCCATCCCCAGGCGCACTGCCCCCACCACCACCCCCACCATCGCTCCGAAACCCGTACAGCAGGGGGACCTGGTCGAAGTTCCAAGCGACGCGCTGCATGACGCCAAAGAGGTCGGAAGCAGGCGTGGCGGTGGCAGCAGCGGCGGCGAACGCGGCGCCGCGGTCCCAGTCCGGGTCGTCGGCGAGCAGCAGGAGACGGTAGACGACCTGCGTCGCGCGGCCAAAGTGCAGCACGATGGGGAAGCTGAGCCCGACGTAGTCGGCCGCCGCGAGCCCGAGCAGGTTGTCCAGGCTCGCCGAGCACGCCCGCAGAGACCCGTAGTACGCGTCTAGCTTGCCGAGGTCCGCCACGCCTCCCCCAGTAGAAGAAGAAGAAGAAGAAGAAGAAGAGGCAATAGGCTCAGGCTCAGGTTGTTGTTGCTCGGGTTTTGCCTTCGCCTGCGGCTTTGGTGCCGGCGACGCCATAAGCGATGTTAGTGATGAGTTCGTGTGCCAGAGCGGCATGTCTGCGATCGCGAGCTCGGTCGCGTGGAGGAAGGATGTCATTACTCCTGTTTTCGGCGCGGTGCGATGGTTAGTTAGTCGATTCGCACATACATACGTACTACTCACGGGGAAGGAAAAGGGGGGGGTCTTCCAACATACTATTACCCACGAGCGACGGCGGGAGGTCCCTCCTGATATCCTCGAGGTTGGCGCGGAGGGCCTTGACGTAGAGCACGGGCGGCGGTCTCGACGACGACGACGTCGAGCCGTCCCAGCAGTTCCCGGAGGAGGAGCGCCAGGTCACCTGGGCGATCTCCTCCATGATCTTGTAGACCCTGACGATGGCGACGAGCAGCTCGTCGCCCGGACACTCCGGCTCCGACGCGAGCTTCTGCAGCATGTCTTCCATCTGCGGCGCCCAGCGCATGGATTGGGAGCGGAGGAACGACGAGACACTGCGGAGCGGGAGCGTAGGTTAGATTCATGGTCTAATATATGTTTATATATGTGTGTGTGAATAAATACTCTATTCTGCACAGGCGGAGCACATGGGTTGACCAAGTCCCGCCTACAGTAGATAGACAGATAGAGAAAAGGTGGATGGAAGCCCACTAGGTAGTTACTTACGTAGAACAAAAGACAAAACACGCCAGCACGGCCCTCCTGTCCTCATTCGTGCGGGGCGGCGTACCAGCCGGCGGCCTGGGGAACGAGTACGGGGCCTTGAAGCAGCTGATATCGCGCGCCGACAAGTGTTCCTGGACGGGCTTGTCGAGGCGGAGGTCGGTGACGAGGGAGACGGCCAGGCTGGTGAGGGACACGAGGTACGGCTTTCCGGGGAAGTGGTGCATGGCCCAGCCGAGGTAGCAGAGGAGGCCGAGCAGCAGGTCGATGTCGCGGTCCAGGTCCACGAGCGCCTTCTGCGCCAGCACCTCGCGGCACCGCACGCTGAGCGCCTGCTGCTGCGACGCCGACTTGCAGCACAGCGTCCAGATGTTCAGCCACAGGAACGGGCGGCTCCGCGCCAGCTGCGCCGCCGTCGTCTCGGGCGCGATGTACACGAAGGGGAAGAACCGGAGGTGCTGCTCCCGGAACAGCTGCAGCGCCTCCTCGGCCTCGGCCGGCGGCAGCCCGATATCGTGCCACGACGATGCCACGGACGAAGAAGAAGGTGTGGGGTACGATGTCGCAGCACCACCCGGGGCTTCATGGGTACATGTATTATTGGTTGTGTCGACGACCGGGTTGTTGATGAGATTTCTCCTCACGTACGCGTTTAGATCTAATGCCGCCGCGTTGGGAGGGCTTACTGAGTCAAACCCGCCGGCTGCGGGCGGGTTGGTAGAGGAGGAGGAGGAGGAGGAGGAGGAGGAGGAGGTACCGGCAGTCTGGGCACGGAGTATCGCGACCAGGTCATCGAGTTTCTCCTCGAGCTGGGCGGTCCTCGCGGTTGCCGATCGCCTGACCGTCCGTTTCCGCACGCTGACGGTGGGCCGGCATTCCTTGTTTAAGCGGGAGCAGCGTTCGCAGGGGGCGCCGTGGCCTCTGCCGTTGATGCACTTGCATTTCGCCTTGGAGCAGTTGGTGCAGGCTTGGCCGTACGGGACGGAGGGGCGGGAGCCAGATCCCGATCCCGATCCCGCATGAGCCGGCCTATTATCGGGGTGGTGGAGGTTCATCCCGTAACAGGGAGAGGGTAATAACTAGTGAGACGCATTCGAACGGGTTTCGTAGTTTTACCTGCTTGGCCCTTGGGGTAGGTAACGAAGCGCCTAGGCGTGACAAGAGAACCATCAACCAACACGCAAGCAGCAAGATGCCTGTGCAGATGCAGTTAGATCTAGACTGGATCAACGATGGTTCCCGTCTCGGCTTTCGCAATAGCTACTAATATAAGTGTGTACGGAGTAAAGTAACGAGAGAAAACTGCAGCCAAGTCGAGCTTTGCCGTCTGGCCGTCTGTATAAGTGCGGGATTCGCCACTCGGGTGTATGAATCCCGCCGAGGCGGTCAGTTCAGCTTGCTTAATAAACCATGCTGACCCAAATGCGAAGAGCTGAGCTAGTGCCCGTGGATCTTTCTACCTAAAACGTAAGCAAGATACGAAGTACTCTAGCACGAGCTGATCAGGAACGGGATTCACTCGAACCCCGGACCCATTACCTATCCAAGCGTCAACCGGTTACAGAGAAGGTTCGCAACAAGGCTGGTTTTGAACATATCACTAGTATCTATATATAATATGGGAATGTGACAGAACCCTCTCAACTTATACCCCGCCAGGCATGTTTATAGACAGTCGTGTTAGAAAGTACCAAAACCTTTCAATACAGACCTCACGACCGAAATACCTTTTCCAGCCGGCGGCTACATAGTGGTAGACGAGTACACACAATAAGTCTACGGGGGCGTATAGGATACCCAACCGGGGGGTATAGAAAACGGCGAGGCTGGAGTCAAATGTGTACAGAATAGCAAGCAACTTCGCGAAATCAAGGAGGAATTCATTCCACATGATCACACAAATGTTCAAGAGCATGTAAAACAGAGCTTCTTCTCATTGGCCTCAAAAAAACCCACCCAATCAACTCAGCCTGGGCATGGGATGAATCGATCGAAACCCCCCTGTCTTCAGAGCCTTGGAGACGGTCTTCAGCTGTCAACCCTAACTAGATGGAAACGAGCTACACTCGGAGCGCGGCACCTATTAAGATGGCGTCGGGCTCGTTGGATCCCTGGCACTTCCACTGCCTATGCTACCTCCGCTAGGACTTCCACTCCCACTCCCATCGCTAATGGCCTCACCCTCGCTTCGCAGCTTTTTCGGGGTGGGAAACTCAAAGCCCGGTGGGCCTGAATAGCCGTATCCGTCGTCGATTTGCGATTGCATAGGAATCATCTTGTTCCGTTCTTCTTCCGCAGCGCTGCTCTGCGTAAAGCCGGATACGTCGCTGAGCATCGACGACGAACGGCCTCTAGCCTTAGTCGCGGGTTGATGAGCAGGCGGGGCAGCAGCCGCCTGTGGCACAAACCCTGGACCAAGGGGCGATGGCCCCCAGAGGGAAGTATTGTAGAGACTATTGTTCCAAGCCGCAGTGGCGTCATACGGTAAGTTAGTGGGTGCGTTGGTCTGGATCTGGGGTGTCGGACCGGGCGAAGAAAAGTGACCAGCAGACTCAGGGAACTCGTGGGGTGCCGCATAAGCATAGGTAGCCTGTTGCTGGGTGTGGAACGAGTCAAGCAGAGTCTTCAGCGCCACATTTTCCTGCTCCTTGTTGAAAACGGCACCATCGACCTCGTTTATCTTAGCGATCAGGTCATTTTCGACCTTTGCGATGTCATTTTCGTATCGTTCGCGAGCTTGACGCCGACGTTCTGCTTCATCGAGGCCACGGGCATTAGCATCGGCGATACGAGCATGTTCACCATCGACCTTGGCAATGCGGCTACTGATTTTATTGCGCTTGGCTTGTAGGCTTGTTTTCTCCTCTTCCAGTGCCTTAATCGCACGGTCGACAGACGCCTTAAAGCTCTTAAACGCAGCAACAGCGCCATCATACTTAGCCTTCTCATTAGACCAAGCAGACTGCTTTGCTTTCCAAGCCGACCTCAAAGACTCGGGGATCGTCTCAAATCCCTTAAGCTCTGCCTCGAGATTAGCGATCGCCTGCTCAGCCTGCTTCTGTTGGATCGTGTTCTGTTGAATTTTCTGGCGCAGCTTGTCGTCACCCGTACCGGCTGACTGGACTGCTGTAGAAAGCTTCTCATTTTCCTTCTTCAAGGCGTTCGTTTTCCGATGAAACTCCTTTCGTGACGCCTTCTGACGGGTTTTCTCCTCAGCCAACTTGCTTTCGGCCGCGGCGATCGATGTTTTCAGGGTTGTGATGGGCGAATCGGGACGAAGAGAACGTTGCCCAGCAGGCTGCGAAGCATTGGCATCTACATCCGCAGACTTGGCTTGAGTGGTTCTAACACTCGTCGAGAACAGAACTTCGTGCGTCGCAGTACTGACGAACTCGCACTCGTAGTTAGACATGGGGGTCAACCCGTAAATGTCCCCGCTCCATCGAATTCCCTGGCCACAATCATCCTCGGAACTCTCCACGGGTCTCATCCGCGTGGGTTGCCAGACCGCATTGTTGACCCTCACGTAGAACGGTTTAGACATGTCGATTCTTGAGCCGTCTTGGGGAGCATCTGGCGCGGGTTGAACTGGAAAGCGGCTAGTGTTGAAGCACACTTCATCGCACCCTACATACGATATCCAAATCTGCTCAGGCTGTGTGTTAAATGGGGCATTTCCCAGGTTATGAATGTCGGTAGCATTCGAACCTGCGGACTCGGCTGCGGCATGAGTGAGCTCATATTCTTTCACAACGACAATTTTCGTGCTCGCCAGAGCCGCCCATAGAGGTTGGCGGTTCCTGACTTGAGCACTATGTTTTCTTTTCTTTTTTGTAGTTAACGCTGTTGAGTTTTGGAGAGATGCGGCATCACTATCGGGGGTTGAAAAACCACCGTCGTTATCCACACTATACGGTTTTCCGGCCTCGGGATCGGCGGCACTCTGGGCCAAGTTATCGCGCCGCTCGCGCCTCAAATACCAATCGCGTATGTACTTAATTAATCCCTGGGTCAAAATGTGAATGGCCAATATGCTCTTAATCCAACCAAACCATCCCGACTGCACCTTGTCATAACCTCGTATAGACTCTAAGGATTCGAGCGGATCGTCGAGATCGGGGGACATGAAGCGACTCGAACCCAGGAGGTACCCGACGGGCGAATATTTCATCTTGGTATGGCGCAAGACATGAGACAGCAGGATCATGCTCAGGCAAATGAAAGTATTCTTCATCGAACCCCCGTCTCTCGAGCCACCACCGAGACCAAGAGCGATGACCATCTGCGCCAGATCGAGAATGACATGTTGAATCGGACCCCAAAGAAACAGCCAGATCAGGAGCACGATACCATCGACACAGATGACGGTCGCCAATGAGGGAGCACCGAGATTCCATTCGAAGACGTCATTGAAGGTCAGGCCGTTGCTAGTCACAAAGGTAAGCAGGGTGAAAAGTACGTAAATGCCGGACAGGGCGAGAGGCGGAATCTGCATCAAGATGATGAGAATAGCGATGGTGTCTTGCAGGGGGCAGGATCGAAGGACAGTAAGAGCGAAGTCGATGCCGAGAGGGCCGGGGTCGCGGTGGACGTTCGAATTCTTGGTGGCATTCACATCGATTCGACGGTGGTTCTCCTCAAGGGTGGGACTTCCAACAACTTGGGAATGGTACGACTCAGAAGACGAGGACTCGGAATAAGCACCGAGCGAGCCCCTTCGAAGGGACTCGGTGATCCTATGTTCGGCAGGCATCTCGATAGGTTGCTTCGCATAGCCATTCCCGTTGGCATTGGAAGGCGGCGTTGAAGGAACAGGGGGGACGGCTACACCGGCACTGGAATTGGCACTAGAATTGGCATTGGCATTGGCATTGTCCGGGGACGGCTTCGAGTTTCCATTCAGGTGATTCTGGGGTTTCTGCTTAGTCGCGCGCTTCCCAGGGCCTACCAAGCCATTCTCGTGACGGGTATCGCGATGGTTCGAGGCACCGTGCTGTCGCTTGGCCGATGCTGAGGCGCGAGGCATACGCTCGCGTGTTTGCTGCTGATTCGGCCCAGAAGCTTGTTCCGAGCCAACCAGCCTCCGAGGCGTTATCGAGCAGCGGACTGTTCGGATGTGGAATGGAAAAGACCTGGGCGAGAGGAGACCGAATGGCAGGTTAAACTAGTCGACCCGACCACAGGCAACGACACAGGGAGGGGAGGGGTGGCGTGGCGTGGCGTGGCGGTCGAGTTTAGAGTTTGCAAGACGTGTGCCCGGATCAGAAGTCATGGATTAGGTGAGTAATAAGAGTAGAAGGTAATAAGTAATTATTCCGGGCGGGAAAAAGGAAGACAAGGTTCCAAGGTTCCAAGACTGCGCCGACATGCGTTTGTGCTTATTATGCTTGTGCTTTGTGTTTGTGCTTGTGCTTTAGCTTGTGTGCTTGTGTGCTTGTGGCCGATTTGGGAACCAGGCTAAGGTAGTTTTTTCTTTTCTTTTTTTTCGGTCCCAAACCGCACACGGGATGAATAGGCATACGATGGCGTTATGGTCAATACGTCGAATGGAATAAGTAAGGGTAGGTTAGGTTAATGTGGGCAAAGAGGGTTGCATGTTGTCAAGATTATGTGGGATTGATGATTGATGGAAGTGGACGGTAGGCGAGTGGCAAGCGCCTTTACATTGAACTTTCAAAGAATGGAAAAGAACAAAAAAATGGAAGAGATTTTGAGAGTAGCCAAGGGCCTAAAAGTTGTAATAGTGGATGCAGGGTACAGTTGTGTATAGGGCGCAATAGATAGGCAACATACCTAAGCAATGCTACCCGCTAGCGTGAGCAAGGCTACAGTACAGTACCTGTAGCGGCCCGTACAGTATGGTAGGTACATACCTAACAATGCAGTACATTCGTCGAGGTCTCAATGCAGGCGACAGGGGCATGCTTATACCTCCTCCTCTATTACCATTCCGGGCTACTTTAGGTGCTAGGTAACACCACCGAATCGACGTTTTCAGTGGCTGCCACGGGGCTTACGGTCATAAGATTCCCTCCCTAGCAGCCTACATAGTGCTGGTTGCTACATATATAGGCGGTATAACACAAGGCAGTATAGGTTAGTACGCTAGGTACATAACGCATTAAACTCCAGACTGTGTCTCTTGGGACTGTCATCGCCTACGCCTCAACTATACATAGTAGGTTATATGTATATCTCCTGAAGAATGTATGTACCAACTACCTCAATACAAAGGAGCCTCTAATCATACGAACTGGTATGTATTTCCACCGACATACTTGGAGAGGCAGGGGGGTTCTACAAGAAATAATTAATAACATGCGTTCATTCATACATCTTCGGTATATTATTCGTACGTGTGCACCCAGTTATTCGCATTTGCTGTCTACTTTGTACCGACTGAATGTATGTTCAGGTATTATTCCGTTCGAGCCATGTAGCAAGCCTCTCAGTACACGTGTGTGTACAGAGTCTGCGTTCTATAAATATCTCTGTTCCCGACAACCTTCTGAACCGTTATCGCCAATACCTAGGTTAGTTTATTGTACTACAGTTCGGATTCTCGCGGTTCCCCAGCCAGACAACCAGATAATTATTACATGTATTTTCCAGCAGTCGATGCTTAGAGATCGGTCGATGGAAGATCTCTTGGAACTTGGCGGCTAGACAAGACCAAACAAAACGAAGATGCGGAACGTCGGGGTTCTTACGCATATGTGTCCATCAACTACCTGCAACAATTGATTCCTTCTTCCTTCAAGTACATACATACACCACATACGGCTACCTTGGCTACAACTATACAACTATGTAAGGCTCTATTTGACTACATATCTGTATATTTATATAGCTTACCAAGTGTTGACAAGAGGGCTGTGTAGCCTTGTCAGCATCATATCTATAGTAGTATTAGTAGTATTGACCTAGGTAGTATTTAAGGTCTATGCATACAATCAATACTTCGACTTACAAGTGCGGCACTCGTAAGAGCTGCGTCATTTGCCTAGCCTGCCACCTTCTAACCTACCTGGTTGTCTGCCTGTGTGCTTGTCCGCCTGTTACTAATTATTGTCCCTGTTGGTCGATACATAAAACTCTTAACCCCAGATCGACGGGCGAGCGGGTACAGAGGAACAATAGGATTGGCATACGGTGTTCAAACGCAACTGATTCGGCAACTCGGTACTTGGCCCTACTAGGGACCCCATAGTGCATCAAACCGTCAGACCGTCGAGAAGATATTTTCCAACCACACGGCGAGAACGGTCCTCATTATGGAATTTTTTTTTTCAGTGAAAACCCCACATTATGGAGATATTACAACATTTGCTATCTGCCGCTTCTAGTTTATATGTGCGAATCAGAAGCCTGTTGCATTGCTCAAAACCGGGCCGGGCAGTGCAGAACTACCGTATAAACTGTACTTAAGAGACAATACATACGTACCGAAAAAGGATTCGTTGCTGCACGTTTACGGAGAGCGTTCCAACGATAGGTAGTTACCCAAGGTTGTCCAGACGTCCGCATGGATTCATATTACCTAAGTACTTAAGTAGGTATTGTGATAGCGCAAGCACTACCTACATACAACCTAGGGGCGGCATTGGTGACCGCACTATAGAGATTGATCCGGCCTGAGCTTGTTCAGACTTCCGATTCACCAATACCGGCCCCCGTTTGCGTCATATATCTACTTATATATATATGCATATCTAGGTACGCCAACACGGAAGCTAGATGTTACCTGCTGTAGGTTTCAACCTTAGCCCTCACTTCTTATTAACTTTCTCCAACACACTTCAGTCCCATTCCATCTATCTCTTTTCAGTCGAACGAGATGCCAGCTATTCTACATGTACGGATGATACCCCGGAATGAACCGTGCTCAGCATGGAAACCCCAATACCCCAATGCGATGACACTTCAACGCGCGGGGCAGCATAACGATCATCATCGTTACAACTTACAAACGCATACGTACCCAGCCTGCCCAGCCTGCCAGCGTCGGGTGCATCTTGCTATCACAGGTAACCACAACCGTACATACAATACCTAAAGTCACTCGTTACTGGCTGAGGCGTGAAACCGACAGCCACTTACAAGGCGAGCAACAGCACTTTGCAGCACTGTGTGAGGAGTTGGGGGCGGAGTCAGCAAAGTCAGCAGTGCTTCTGCAGCCAGTGAAGTGAAGTGCAATCTTAACATGCATTGCCGATCATTACGAAAGACTCTTCTACGATCCTATCTGCTACTGTTACTACCTACTACGCAGTTAAGAAATCCTGACTGGGTTCGCGGTATCGTGTAGGTATCATCCGAGATCCTATCTGCCCATCAGACTACCTAAACCCCCAAGGTTTAGTTAGACGATTTTCGCCCGGGCTTTATGGCTTCTTATGTGCCTACCCGAGCACTCTCTGTCCATCTGACCATTTTGCCAACTTTGGAATGGGGAGTTTCTCTCATTGCCGGCGGATCTTTACCGCTACAGCGTTGTGCTGACATCAAAGCACGCGATTCTTTGCCCTAAAGGCTTCACTTCATGACTGGTCAATTCTCCCGTCGCAGAAAAGACTCACGACCGATAAGTTATAAGAGTATGTAAGATGTTTCACCACCCGACGGTGGACCAGTACGACATCGCGACACCACCCCACACCTCCATCTTCGTGGAGACTAAGGTAAGGTATGCAGCAGAATGCTAAAAGCCAATTCGACGGCCCTGCCGGCATTTGGGCGGTGGGCGGTGGGCAGTGCGCGGCTATAAGATCAGATTGATCACTTCTGTCCAACCTACATACATACACACACGTACCAACAGCGACGATACTGCTCCCTACTCGTCCTCTTACATATACTCTCATCGTAGCACGGTACACGGCAGTTCATCCATCGTACCAAGTGGTCGACGATACACTGAATGCCATGGAGTCTAGACTCGAGTGAGCCCATCTACCATGCCATTTACGAAGACTCTACTCGACGCAAACCCGTCGCGAAGGTTATCGCGCATATCGGCGAGCTGCCTCTCGGTCACAATCTTCCCGGCCAATGTGCCGCACCACGCTTCTCACCGCTTGACTCGTCTTGGGATGAAGCGATCCTTTGATATTGAACCGAGCTCCTCGTAAGATACATATGATCACTAACAAGCCAACTAGACGCTTTTCGTGCAGAAGATCCGCGTCTAAGTATGCATTACAGAATACATACATCACCTTTCGTTATATCAACATCAACCCCACAGTGCATGACTATTCGGATGCAATATCGCTCAGTGGCGTTCTTGAGTCACCTTGGGTTTTTTCTTCTTTTTTTGGGCTAAGACAGTTTCTGCGTTGTCACAAATTCTCCGTCCACATCGACGTATTTACATACCCAGCGGTGCAAGGATAAATCGTGCAAGACCACCATCGGGAAAACAACCAATCGTTCAGGGAGATTCCGCAACATGCCCGTCTTTTCTGGAGAATATAACCTTATCTTTTCTTCACGATAGCAACATAGCTACCCCTCCATTCCCATCCGACAACGCCCAATCGAGCCACCGTCCTGCCGTCACACAATTGGTCCTTACCTATTAAGGCAGCCCGCCCTCCACCATAGATCCTGCAGGCTCCATCAATCACCATCACCATCCACATCCCCATTCTACCACTAGCTCCCCCCCCAGGCGAATACCGACGGCCCTCCACTTGTGCAGCGGGTGGCTTGCATGTCGAAGAGGATCTTGTCCTGTTTCCGGTATGTAGGGCCGACGCGAGAAGCTTCATTCCACGTCCACCTAGAAGTTGGGTCTTAGCCGCAACGTCGTGTAGAAATGTCAGCACGTCGAAGAAGTCATATGTAGTGGCCAAGTAGTGTACGGTCCATTCGAACGTGCAGTAGATAGTCGAGAGATCTTCAGTGCATACGGATCCGTACGCACAAGCCAACCCCGCATACCCACTATGTGGAATACCTTGCCTCGGTAGCCGCGGAAATTAAGCGCTTCAACCGACTATCATCCTTGATCTTCATGTTGATGGGGTTTGCCTATGTTCCTACCATATATGTATATACAGGCTCCCAAGCTTCTAGTTTGCTTGATATATATTGTCTTAAAAGTCCAACGGCCACAGGCTAGTATACAGTGTACCTATTTGTCGAGCCTTGGTGCACATCTACTCTAAATCCTAACTAGGCAGGTTACTTATTACAACATCATCATACCATCGTCTGATCGGGAGACCAATCATTTCCACTCATCCGGACAGGCGAAATTATAGAGATACTCGACCACGAATTCGTAGAATAGGAGACTATAGCGCAATTCAGACTTTTCGACTACCCGGATAGAAAATACATAACTATTACCCACGTAGAGTTCTACGTAAACATAGTATTCATTATCGTGAAATCTAGCCAAGTTCAAGCAGGCTTTTCGAACATCAACTGGTAGGTATTTACTCATGACATCGCCAAGAACCAAGCCCACACCCAACAGCCGGACCGCCTCCCGATAGCTTACTAAACATATGGTAGCTACTTATCATGCATCATACACGACCACCTTCTACCGAACTCAGCACCTATCACACAACACCCAACCGCTCCCCGGGTGCCGAAGTGCCTACCTATCGGGCCAACCCACCCAGGCGCAGAGTTCTCAGACCCGTAGGTAACCAATGCTTCGTCTAAAGGCCCTAGAGGCGTCCCGGCCCGGCCCGGGTACCTAGCGCACTTTTCCATGCCACCGCCTCTCCTTTTTTCTACTACTCCCCTCTCAGCTCAACCCAACCCCCGGCTTCCGGAGACAGGGGGCTCCAACGCAAGCTCGAGTTCCTCTATATATCTATCTGACGGCCGGCGCCAGACGCAGCGTCCGTAACAGCATCTCTCTTTTCTCTCCGGCTCTATCCCGCCGCTTGGGACGCTGACTGTGACGTCCCTCGGGAGACTAACGCGATCGTGAGATCGAGGGAGGGAAGGAGGGAGGGAGGGACAAAACGGGTTCTTTATCAGCCGCGAGGTGTTCCGTGCAGCGTCCTGGATTCGCGGCGCCTTGCCTGCTGAGAACTTACCTCCGTTACCTACTGGGAGGTAGGTAGGTAGGTAGGTAGGTAATGCTGATGTTTCGCGTGATGTAGGTACCCGAGGGGCTGGTTAGGTAGGCGGATCGGGGGCGCGTGGGTAGGTAGATATGTAGGAGTTTGCTTGTCTGTTCATCGAATAGGTGTATCTGCATGATGCGGGAGGCGAGCTCGCTAGATAGAGTCGGACGATCCCATGCCATCCCATTGCCTTCAGCTTTTTATTGTTAACGACGTTGGGAAGTAGTTAGGTAATGCGCGTTCCTAGGCCGGGCGTATATCTCGTTGTCATATGCGTGATGAACTATTAACGGTGGACGTGGCGTGGTTAGGTGGTCGGTAGGTAGGTAGGTATCTCTCTTCTACGTCCGTGGACGACGGCAGAGCTAGGTAGACCCGTCTGCTCGTCGATGCCGTTTGAATTTCCGGCGCTCGTGAGAATCTCCATTAGTCCATCGCCGTTCTTTATTCAAAATCAAAAGGCGAACGAAGGAGTACCTGCACACAAATCGGAAAAAGTAAATAGATAAAATAAAGTAAATACGAGGTATCAGAGGCCAGCGTCTGGTGAAGAGCGGCGAGCAATATGGTCGTCGTTGAGAACTATATAGTATAGGATCGCTCAAGCCTTTAGCCAGTGAGTTCGACAGGAGCCTTCGAGTTATATCGGGCCAACGTCATACTCGGTTACTACGAACGGGGAGACGATGGTAGCGGATTCAAAGGCTGACATTCGATTACCTTCAGACGCTAAGATAATAATGGCCTCCTCGGGAAGGGCGGCCATAGGGGACTCGACAATTGGGCCCGGTCTCGAGAAATTTCAATAAAGACTTTGTGATCGCTTGTCGTTCTCTCTATAGAAACCATTCTGGCTTGTATTAGAGATAATGATATTGTCTTCTACTCTATGTGTCTGGCTTACAACCCTATATAATGTATCTCTGAGGCTTTCCTCCTCCTCCTCGGTAACAGATTGAGTGAAGGAAACAAGAACGATAATCCACTACAGACACAACCGCCAGGTAACATCTTCAAGTTCTACAAATCAGGCGCTTTGATAAATCAATCCAGAGTGTTTACTATCTGCTATAGAATTGACTATTGATTAAGGTTTCAATATTTCAAACTTAGGGGGGATATATACATATATAACGCTATAGACGTAATAGTTCTGTCGCAAACTATATCCAATTAAGCTCTATCTATGAAATAGTTCAATGGAAGGAAGCAGTCCCTAAGCGAGCGAATACATCTATTAAGCCTCCCAGCACCACAGCCAACATGACTCAGCTATTTTAACTTAGTTATTAGATTTCAGTGATAGTTAGAACGGAAACCCTTATTTATAAGCCTGCGAACCTGTCGTATACCTCGGCGTAGTGACAAATTCTCATCGGTCAATCATTTGCCCTTGAACGTGTTTCGCGAGGGAAACACCTTGTAAGTGTTATCTTCGTGTACGTAAATCGAGGCCACACGAATGTTAGATGCTGCATAATAATTGACGGTGACAACTTTTTTGGTGCCTGTAGAGTCCTTGTGGCGTTTGTGCGGAAGGGAGCCCCTGAGCACTAGTGGTTAGTCAATGATGCTCTGTTATTCTCGAGATTGACCAGAGCAACAGCTGAAAACTCACTGGGTCTCGTCTTTTGCAATCTTTGGACACTATACTTATGCGTTAACTCGAGGTTGACATGCTAATATGGATTGTAACCCGACTAGCCTTAACCTCAAGCGCCGTGCTAGCTTTCTAGACGCCAGCCGCGAAACCAGGTGGCAGATGTGATAAATGTGTATTTCCCACGTATCTGACCAAAAGCGCACCAGAGGCTTGCATTTTCAAAATCGAATGGAATTAGAAGAAAAATGAAGATGATAGGTAGCTAGTAAGGAAAAGAGCTGTGAGAATGGTCTTGCTTGATAATGACAGACTGTAATGAGCTAAATGCAGGACTCGGGTGGTTTGATGCCATATTATTCATAGGGGATCCGCTTGTACTCCTGGCTATTTGCGGAAGACAGAGGCAGGTTGGTCGCTCAGAAACAACACCGTTATATGAAGTTTGACGATGGGCGCACGAGCGCTATGTTGCCCTCTCTGGGTCTTCAGCACGACCAACAGCCTAAGGAAAGAAATAGAGCAGTATATAGGGTCAGTTTCCGAGTGAGGTTAAGTAGTCGGAAGTTCTTGCGTGTCTTTCACCTTGGGTCGGGTGCCTTCAGCAACACAGAATCGGCTTCTTAAGGGTCATCACCGTACCTATAGTCCCACATAGCCAATCGGTAGAACCCGTGTTATATCAACGAGCCGAGGCGGTCCTCAAGGCCCAGTCCTGTTTCCATTAGTAAACGATAAGCCCATAAGCGGCGAGAAATAACGTATGCACAAACGCATGACGACGGCACGTTATACTATTTCAGAGGATTCCCATTCCGGCCTCGCTCTGGAGCTTCGGCACCGGCTTGGAGCCATGCTAGACGGAGTGAAACAATACTGGAAGGTATACTAACAATGTGTAGGTAACATTAGGTTGTGCAATTTCTCATTGACACCGTGGTAATGGTCTCCAGGGTCTCAGAGGCATAACCACTGCACTCGTAACGATAGCTAAACCCTTTTTATATCCCAAAGTCTGCTATAATGGACGTGAAATGTATCTTAAGTGTTTCCTTAGTTTGGCGTTGTATGGGTGACACAGGTACATTTTTTCGGGTATCTACATGTTGGAAGTAGATCAACCACAGGCATGCCAGTGATGATACCAGAAACGAATCGTTCTGCAAGGTTTTTGAATTCCGGAATCCCTCCCCCACAAGGAATCCCTGAACACACTCGAATTTGGCAAGGTGGCACTGCAACGATCCGAAGACCGTTAGAGAACCCAACACGTTCACAGACAACATACTTTGCAATTGTTGTAGATATTAACCCGGGACAATCTCTGTTGATATAGAGCTACCCCTGAATATCTTGGACGTTGGCAACTTGGAAACATGAAAATGCAATTACTAGCACTAAAGTCCTCTCTCGCTCAATCTAGTTCCTTCAAAGCATAATTACAGACTAGGCCAATGGAAAAGGTCCAAACCTGGTTGTGATAGGGAAGCAGGGAAAGCTGCTGCTACACGAAAACTACGCCTGCGTGGTCTCGTCCACCTGGGTAGTTAGTGGGTGTTGCCTTGGTTACATGCATAACTTAAGAAAGGCGGGCCGAGACACGGTTACATGCCCGGTGAGGTCAGCAGTCTTCCCGGCAGAGCCTTGGAGCCATTAACTAGCGGAATATTGAGAGGTCCAACATTCGGCGGGTAGAATGATTATCTTATTGGCCAGCCAGGTTTGTCTGTGCACATCAGTGATCCGCCAGGCAGTAACAAATAACCAACCTACCTAGGAACGCAGACACATCGGGAATGACACAGAAAAAAAGACGTCTTCCACAACATCCTCTATCCGTTGTCCACCGCCATGAGAGCAGCAATATCACTTTTGCTGCTGGCCACTGGGGCAAGAAAGGGCTTTCGCATATCTCATATCTGCCGCAAAAATCTCCAGGTTCCCAAGCCTTTCGTGTCTTCTCGTTGCACGCGGTTTTCCACCACCACAATCACCAGATCGGGTCTTGTTCGTACTTTTCCGGCAGACGGCTTTGAAGAGGTCTCCCTAGATTGTAGGATCGAGGAGGAGGACCTCCCGGGCTACAAGGCAGAGCACTACTATCCTGTCCGACTGGGTGAGGTGTTCAAGTCTCGATATCAGGTCCTCCTAAAACTCGGATATGGCACGGCGTCCACTATCTGGCTTTGTCGTGACCTTGAGTATGTAACCCAAGAACATCTTGCTCTCCCTCGTGCTAGACATGCTGACGATTTAATACTCAGAAAGGACGCTCTGTTAACCTTGAAGATCTGCAACGTGGCGCGAGATGCTACCAAGGTGAACATTGAAGTGGCCATCTCCCAACATCTCAAAGCTGCCGAAGGAGAGCACCCTGGAAGGGAATTAATACGCATGGTATTAGATGATTTCCAGATCACAGGCCCACACGGGACGCATCACTGCTTGCTCTTTGAACCACTGGGCATAAGCATCACGGAGTTTCGAAACATGTTCCCGGAGAAAGGGCTGAGCAAGAAACTGTTCCAGCAGACGCTGCAGTTAGTTCTTCTCGGTCTGGACTTCCTGCATCAAGCGGGAATCATACACACAGGTATGTTCCGCATCGTTGATCCATTGGACTCGCTAGCTGATGGCAATCCAGACCTATCAGCCAACAACCTTCTTTTGGGGGTCCATGATCCGTCGATATTCTCAGAAATGGAGAAAAGCGAGCTGGAAGATCCATCTCCCCGCAAAGTTCTTCCAGATCGCACCATTTATCTTTCCTGGAAAATGCCCGTCACCTACGGCCAGCTGTATATTTGTGACTACGGTGCTGCTCGGATAGCAGATAGGTCCACTGGGGACGTCATGCCTGGCGTTTATCGAGCGCCGGAAATAATCATGGGCAGGGAATGGGATTCCAAGATAGATATATGGTCTGTTGGGGTTATGGTCCGTTAACCCGGCGTCTCTACCATTACGGAATGAGCTGACACCGTATAGATGTGGGATTTATTCGAAGGGGGGCGGCTGTTCCGCGCTGAAAGAGACGGTTTTCTCAACGATGAGCTGCACCTGGCCGAAATGGTTTCACTCCTCGGACCGCCGCCGAAAAAATTCTTGGAACAGAACGAGAAATGCCGTCAATACTGGGACGCAGAGGGTAAGCCGTGTCACAACCGGCGAAGTTTCGCCCGTCTATCCATTTACTGATAGAGAAACTGCGGGGTTCGCAGGTAATTGGATCGCTGCCACGCCGATCCCTGATCAGTCGCTTGAGACGCGCGAGAAACGGCTAACAGGCAAGGACAGAGAGTTGATGCTTGCCTTTGCCCGGAAAATCTTGCGGTGGCTCCCGGAAGATAGACCCGCAGCGCAAGATATCTTCGAAGACGAGTTTCTAACAGCGTACGGAACCGACGAATGGTAGAGGGGCGCCATCCGGCGACTCAAAAGGCCCATAGCGAGAGATTAAAGTTGGTAGTTCTTTAGCCTTCCTTGTCACCCCAGGGGCTGCGCTTCTCAACGCTCTTGACGGAGTGCCACTATACACAGGCCGATTTTTTATCATGGCCACAAGCCACATTGAACGGTATGCTGGTCGGGTTTGGTACCGATGCCTAGCGTCACATGCCGATCTTGGAGAGTTAGGAAAGCCTTATAGGCATGGGGAAGCCCCCAAACATGCCATTGATGTCGACATCAACACTCTTCCGATGCTTACTCCCGTTGTCTTTGCTGATCAGAACATCCGGGAGTGATCTGTCTAGGTCCGCCTCGGCGCCGCGATGGGGTAGGAAAGTGAGAGTTCATTTCCCTGGAGGCCAAGGCAGAGGTTTGAAGACTTCAATCTGCTCAGTTAATCGATTCGCCCCTTATAGTCTTAGTCACCTAATGTTTAGCTGAGACAAGGGCCACCAGTCGCATGAAGAGCATCATTTTAGCGATGAGAAGCTCATCAGACAACGTGAGTTGGCCTGTATTAAGCGATTTGTTGGGTAATAATAGAGTAACACCTTAGAGATATATTCATACTCACCTCTACGGTTCCCCGTCATGCATTTCTCTCGCAAACTCTCGCCTCAGACTCGGGTTCAATTCGTCTTTCTGAGCAACTCGCATTTCCGTGTCCTGCAAGCATCAGCGAAAAACCCCGAGCTTCACCAGCAACACTGGCCTTGTACCGCAGGCTCTTGCCTGGTTTCCCTGCGGCTCGATCCCTCATTGATCTCACCCCGTCTAGATAGTGTGGGAAAATGGCACGTTAGCTTTGCACTGATGAACAAACGGCACGCTTCGTAGACGTATTTATGCCAATCGCCCCGCCATCGCTGCATCTCTATGCACATGCAGTTTTTCGAGCATGGGGGAGGTCTGGCCGAGTGGCCGTCGACAAGCCAGGCTTCTTCTTTAACGGAATCTTGATGTATGTACTATTTCACAGTCAGCTTTTGCGATCTATGATAGCGTGGAGTTGCCAGGAAACCGACATTCGTGATGAAACCTACACACACTATCTAGCATAGTAGTGTAACGCTTGGTCTTATAAAGTCCACTCAATCACTTTACCATTCATTGAAAGATGAGATTGTGCCTTTGGGAGCCAGTTGCTCCCCATTCCTTCGCGCTAATGACATTCCGATGAAAACTCTTTCTTCATCAGGTCTTCCCCCCAGCAGCCCCCAGGTCCTCAACGGCATCCTTCCTATCCCACGTCTCCTTCTCGAGGCCCTCGACCTCTCTGATCAGGCCCCATATCCGCGTCCTCGCGCTCCTGACTTCTTCCTCCTGCAGCCGCCACGTATCCCGCAACACGTCCAGCGCGAAGGGCGGTATGACGGTCTTTCCCGGTTTCCTGTAATCGTAGATGGCGATGTCTTCCTCGGTGCGCGCGGCCACCCGCTTGTGCTGGTGCGACAGGATGACGCAGTCGAGGAACAGGGAGGTGTCGGAGGCTGAGGGCAGCACGCGCAGCTTATGGTAGACGGAGACCTTGTCGGGGTAGGTCATGGGCTGCGGGGGTGAGCGGAGCTTAACATTAGCACCTCTGCTGCCGAGGAGTAATAATGCGCGGGGAAGAAGAAATAGGGGGAGTAGAATGAAGTAGGAGTTCCTAGAAACGCACAAATTTGTACTCGGCCTTGATGGACTTCATGATCAACCCGGTCGACGTCGGCGTCATCAGCTCGCGCCACTCGGTCTGATGCGCCGGGTCCACGTTCGCGAAGTGGATGATCCAGTTCACGCGCGCCGATTCCGCATAGCGGATGTAATTCGTATTATTGACGTGACCCTATGTACCACACTGTCCATTAGCCTTGCCTTGCCGTGCCTGACCCCGTCATCGGCGCTCCGTCCGCCTATACTGCCACACACACACACACACACACACACACACACACACACACACACACACACACACACACACACCTCTTATAATTCTCACATGACAGAGGCCATCGAACCGCGACGAGCAGGCAAAATCACCAACAATTGACCTTCCTTCCATTCCTCCCGAGGGGAAAGAAAAACAAAAAAAAAAAAAAAAAACCTACAAAACTATCCATCTCCCCCCACACGACCTGCTGCCCCTCGAGCCCCCTGCGCCCGCCCGTCAGGAAGCCCTCGCTGCCGGCCGTCAGCGCGCGCCACTCTGTAGCCATGGTGCGCAGGACGCCCGCCGCGCGGGTCACCTGCGCGGCGCTGCAGCCGAAGACGATGCATTTCCCCAGGCGCGCGCGCAGGTCCGAGTACCACCTGCCGGGCGGCGGCGGCGGCGGTAGTTCGGAGGCGGGGTGTGTGTTGCCGCCGCCGGCGGTGGTGGTGGTGGTGTTGTTGTTGTTGTTGGAGCAGTAGTAGCGTGACGGCGGGGTGCTCCTCCGTATTCGGAGGAGGGCTGTGGTGGCGGGGGGATGGGGAGTAAGAGAAAGAGAACCGATTAGCGTCGGGAAGGGACGCGCGCTGGTGGGAGGTCTTATGCGCGGTCGGGGAGGCATGTTAGGAAGTCAATTGTGGTTTAATTGCGTGGGAGGGGGTTGATGCGACGATGGTGCGGGAAGAGAGTCGAAGTCGGCAGCACCTAGTAGGTAGGTTATGTAATATGGGAGTCGACTTAAAGATAGGGGTATGAAAAGCCGTGCCGCGGTTATTTAGCTATGTACAGTGGGGGAGCAATGTATTAGGAGGGGCAGCTCATGTATGTATGTAACCCTGCATGTCCGATAAGATGGTATGGCGTCACCTTAGCCCAGCATAGTTCTACTGTAGTTACGCAGCTTACCTAATTGACTTCGACCTTGACTTATACAACGAACTTCAAGTTAAGCACAACTTACACACTGGAATATTTTCCCGCCCATGGAGCAATATCTACGATGTCGGCGCCTAATCTAGAGCTGAGACGGCAGGTAATAGCTATCTACAAAGGTTCGCGTTCTTATCATCAGCTTGCCTAATTTGTATATGTATATCTAGCTTGAGCGTACCAAACTCAACTACCCTCTGCTCAATATACCCATCTCATCTCATCACATCCCGTCCCGCCTCATCCGATCCCATCTCATCCTATCGTATCTCATACTCCCGACCTCAGCTCACCCCATCTCATCCCCTCTCATCTTATCCCAGACCCACCGTATTCCCAGTTAGCCTGGTCTACTTAGTCCTTTCTCAGCCTCATCTATCACAACTCATATATCTGCACCTCCCCCCCTTCTCCTCTTCCTCCTTTTCATCCCCCCAAAACTCAAGAAACTAACCACCAACATCCCCAGAGCTCCTCCACCTAGGCAAGTCCTACCCGCTAGGCTACGCCTACTTCCGGCCGCGGGTCCACGGGGCCTTCATGGCGAACGCGCACCTGCGGGACGAGGAGGCGATCCGGCAGGCGATAGCGCGGGCCGGTTTCGTGCGGAAAGGTATGTGTATATACCTACCTGCCTACCTCTCTACACCTACCTATACCTACCTATACCACACCACATTATACCACACCATACCATACTATACATCTATACCGTACACCTATACATGTATAATTATCGTCTCACTTTGCCCCGTGTTTTCTATCTGTATCTCATCATTTTCTCTCTCCCTCTCGCATTCCCGGATTCCTCCCCTTACATGATATATATGTGTATATATGTGTATATACGTATATATATGTAGTATCCATAGGAGCATGTATTAAGATCAGAATACGCTAACATCGGATTCGAACCCGCGTACCAGAAATCGAAGCGCTGTAAGTTGAGTCAAACCGATCTCCCTAATCCCATCCCCCCTCTCCCCCTTTCTTTTCTCCCCCTTCTCGCCTTCCATTATTACTCTTATCACGAGCCCAGCCAGTACCTATAGTTATATGGCATCACAGACACAGACACACACACACACACACCCCCCTCCAATCCACGGGCAGTCTAGTCCCTATTTTCACACAACATTTTCACACATATCAAGCAATCGATGCTTCGCTCGAATCCAATTTGTCAGGTGGAATTCCCGTCCCTTTCGATTCCTAGTTTGTCCGTCTATATATAGATATATATGCACATCTCAATCTCTGGGCCTCCTCAGTTAACCAACTAGGCCCATCCATCCATCCATCCATCCATCCCTTATATACCATGCGTGATGCGTGATCGATCATCGCATACATATATACATACATACACACACACATACATACATACATACATGCGTACACAAATACATACACATACATACACACAGAGATGTGTACCGTGTGTATTTCTTTCCCTCCCGCAGCTAGCCCTCCCCCCCCTTTTTTTTTCTTTTCTTTTTTTGTTTTTTCTTACACATAAACTTCGTCTTCCGTTCATGAAATAGCTGTTGTCTCTCCTCCAAGATGGTATTTTTCCAAGTTTCTTCCCAACTTCCCATCCATCCGTCCATCCATCCGTCCAGTCAACTGTCCATATATGTATATATATATATATCCCATGATGTATCCATCCAGTGCGTTACACCAACAAGTATACCAAACGAGAACACATCAAGAATGCACGGAAAATAGTGGAGCCAGTCTCCCTCCGACCTCCTCCACCCCTCATTCGCCTCTTCTTACACTACCACCACATGTTGACCACATATATTGCGGCTTCGTCCCATCCAATCTGAGCTACCAAATTCGATGTGATTCAATTCGAGGCGTCTTTGATCAAGGGTATCGAATTATTGACTTAGGGTCATATAGGTATTATCTGAAGCGGTATCGGACACTCAGGAAGCGCTACGACGGCGCGTGACACGCGAGTACGGTGCGGGCTTCTGCAACGAGTTTATAGGTCGGCACCTGAGTCGTCGAGGTTTGTTGGGGGTCGTGCGGGAGAATATATTCAGCTTTGTGTTGTAGAACCGTCAATGTCTAAGACATTCTCGCTGGTCCTCACGGCGTTGCGTGATTGTCCCATCGATAAGAATGCATGCGGATTGGATTGATACCAAGCGGTGATCATCATTGTCATGATGCCGGGGTTAGCTTCTTTCTGGCGCACCAAGCCCCGACTTCCAGACACTCGCCCAGACTCGTCCCGCCTTCGCGCAGAAGATCGTTCATCATCTTGCCGGCCCAGCTATCCCACTCGTCCTGGCTCTTCCCGCTAGCCTCCCTGAGGAGCGGCTCGAGACACAGGATCAAGCCCACCGTCGTTTCGAGGGCTGTGCGTCTGAGGGCGGCCTGGGTTGCGGTTAGGGTCTTCCCCTTGCTCTTTTCGCCGCCCTTCGTGTCTGGGGCCCTGGCCTTTCCTTTCATCGAGTCGATGTAGCTCTTTCCGTCTTTCGTGACCACACCCCCGACGCCTTCGCGTTCCCATCTGATCTCGCTCAGCGGCACCGCCAACCGCTTTGATCGCACATCCATCAGCGTTTCTGATTCTTGCAGCAAATACGGCCCTACTATCGTACAGGGGACTGGGGTCAACCCGCGCGCGTCGAGTGCCTTGGTTGCCCACCCGTTATACTCGACTAGGAACGGGTTCATTGGTGCGCTAAGAGGCGTGTTGTTCGTCATGACGTAAGCCCCTAACCTTGCAGTATCATCCTCGTCGTCGCTATCCGAGTCCGAGTCGGAGTCGTCAACGGCCTTAGCCACGGACGGCGTTCTTAAGACATGCGGTCGTAGCATGCGGATGGTGTTATCAGTTTCCCATATCTCCAACACGCCGCCCGGTTTCAGTATGCGTAGATACTCCTCAAAGTACGGCATAGGGTCGCGCGACGGGTACACCATTGACAAATCCTTGATTAGGACCAGATCGAACTCGTGGTCAGCAAACGGCCAGGGCATTCGCCGTACGTCATGTTGCACGAATCGCCAGCGCATGTCCTTATCAGGTTTCCAGTTCTGCTCCAGCGTGGAGCCGACCAGAGGTACAATATCGATGCCGGTAAAGGATATAGAGGAATGACCATGCTGCGCGAAATACCGGTGGCACATCATACTCCAGAACGCGGAGCCACATCCTACTTCGAGGACACGCGTCGGCGGTTTGTTGGAGAATTCTGGGGCGGTTGTCGGTCCTCCGAAAAGCTGGAAGAGCAAGAGAGTACGAAGAGATTGTCGATGAAGTTCCTGAAGGTCAACAGGCAAAGGATACAGCAAGGTGGGTTCGTTAATATATACGCGGTTGTTGCGGGTAATAAATGGTCGAGCCGCAACGGACTGCCGCGGCCTGACGGAAGCTGCAGAGGACCCCGTCACGCTCCCCTCAGCGGAGGAAGGGGGCAGGTTCTCGTTCGAAGTCATCACGGTCCGGTCCGAGCTAGTAGTGCCCGAGGCGGATGAGCCGCTTTCAGCGCCGTAGAATAGGGGATTGAACTTGGAGGGAGGTATATATGGACCTGTGCCGGGCTCGGGAGGCATGATATCATAGTATTTGCTCTCGAATGGGAACGGGGGGAGAGGCCCATCCCAAAACGGAGCAGTTCGTTTAGGCGATGTTGGAGTAGGCGGGAGATGCAGATTGTTTATCGACCTGCGATCGTAGGGGTCGCGCTTGTGTAGCCCAGTCTTGAGACTATTGCTGCTATGGCGATGTTGGTGTTGGCGATGATAGTTGCCGAAGATGGGTATGTGCCCAGATCTGATGAATCTGGGGGTCTTTGGCGAAGCGGGTAGCCGCTCGGATGCGGGAGCGGGTGTAGACAGAGATGTGTGTACAGATGAGGCCGGGGTAGATGCAGGCGTCGAATCTTCTTCTTCCTTGATTGTAGATGAGGAGGCGGTTGCAGCAGCTACATCATTCCCATCGGAAAGAATAGGTGAAGACGAGAGAAGACTAGCCAGGTGCGAGACCGGGTGAGCTTGGGTCGTCTTCAGCGGATGCTACAGCCAGTTGGTCAGTCAGTGGGGATTTGAACTACATATATCAATGACAGGATGATGGAGAGGCGTACATGATGCGACAAGGATGTTTGTGTTTGTGCCTGTGCCTGTTGTACCTGTGCCTGTGCCTGTGCTTGTGCTTGTGTTTGTGCTTGTGATTCGTGTGATGCTCGGGAGCTGGCGCTGCTAGACGAAGGGCGATGCGACGACGAGGCCTTTTGAAAAAGGGCTTGAGTTGCGGCAGAGGCTGCGCGACGTCGACCAGGTATTCTGGACTTGGTGGTGGTGATGAAAGTAGGACTAGATGCAGTGGTGATGGAAGAGGTAGAGCTGGCCGCGCTGCTCTTCCCGTGCTTATGCTTCTTCTTGTCTTTCCTGTCGATCTTGAGGGAGCTGTCCTCCTCCCCGTCACCGTTACCTTTTGGATTGCTGTTGGAGTCTTGCTGGTAATAGTTATGATGATGGCTGTAGTTATGAATGTGGTTATGAATATGGTTGTGATTGGAGTCGTGGTTGGAGCTGTGATTTTGAAGAAAGGTGGTGTCGTTGTTGTTATTTGTGTTGTCAGAATTGGAGTTCGAGGTAGCAGGCAGAGATGTTGAATTTGCGGTGGTGGTGGTAGGAGTAGTAGTAGTAGTAGCGGTAGTAGTAGTAGGAGTGGTAGTGAATCTGGGTTGGCGGCGGTACATGTGGTCAGGGGGCACATACATGCCCATGCTATACGCGAATTCCATTTTGTCTGTTGTTCCTGGCCGGTTGACCGTTGCTCGCTGGCTGGCTCGTCGTTGTGCATGTATGTACTTTCCCTACTTTCCCTGTGAAATTAGTGCAGTCACCGGTTAGTCAGTGCGCCAACTCCACTGTCCATCGTCTGTAATCCACAAAGCCACAGGGAATTGGAGAGCCCGTGCTCCCGCCTCTACTTTCCCCCTTGGACCCTTGACGCCCGCAACCAGGTACTAGGTACTGCGTAGACCAGCAGACCAGAGTGACACGAACTTGGATACCTTTCCCTCAATCTTGGTAATACTTCCAACTTATTCCTCCAAAGCCCCATCCACCTTGTTTTTTTCCCTATTCCCCCTTCCCCCTTTACGCCTTTCCCCCTTTTTTCATTCAGCACTAAATGGAATGATTTTTCCCCCTAATGAAAACTTGGTCTCAGTTGGCGCTGCTGTACTATGTAAGTATGTGCGGATTGTACGCGGGTGTACCTATTCGCCAATTCGCATAGCTTGTGTCGATTCCGATCTTGAAACGACCAGGGCAATCATTGATCGCTCGTCGAATCGCTGGGTCGTTTCTTTAGTTCTCATCCCTGGTCGGTAATAAGCGGCAACAAGCTAGCAAGCCTAGGGTACCCGTTCCTGGTAATCGATTCCCGGTAAGGGATCCGGTCGGCTAGACTCGTCTCGTCTTCGTTTTAGAACAATTTCGAAGGGATCCGGAGACCCTCTCCTGTCTCAACCATCGGTATTGCTTCCTGATCCTGCTTCTGGTACAATGTTGTATGTATGTAATAACAGTCAAGTTCCGGGATCTGATTGATCTGAGGATGTGTGCCAATCTGCCATCCGATATGGGTTATGGATGGTACATATGATGAGCCCGTATGATGGGCGATGTCTTGCTCTACTGTTGCACCGGGATGGCCCGCGGTGCATTGAAACAAATTCCCCAAGTTCCCCTCCCCCGCCTTCACTCACATATATATACGTGGGTGTATTCCCTATAATCCAATGAATGCCAGCAAGATGATAACTCGGATGCGACGAGCTGGACTAATAACGCTAGCAACGGCACGACTGATTTCAATCTCGAGTCTTTAGAACGGACTCTCGGCCACCATCCAATTGTGGATTTTTAGGTCCCCTGTCCGGTGTCTTTCTCGGTGAGTTTGACTGGTTAGTCGCCTTAGTCGCATGAATTCTGGGAAGAAGGAGTTTCTTGGCGACAGAGATGGCGGGATATCGGGAATTCCAGCGCCCCCGTAAACGAATCGTCGGTAACGGCCTGGCGGTTCAATCCAAGTTCGCTCCGAAGCTTGTCCAATTCGATTTAGCGACCGAGCGGTTGTTCATCTCAGTGTCGCGCGTCGCACGTTGAGCACACAACTTAGGCGTTCGGTATATTTTCATACGAGATTTCCATCCCTCTGATGAGAGAAAAGCGTTATTTAAGACGTTTCACGCCTTTAATTTCCTTGTATGAGCGCTTCCCCTTGCAGGTATTGATCTCAATATGCGTACTCGTTGGATTACCGAACTTCTCTCTGGGCTGGAGATTTGAGATTTGCCCGAACAGAAATGTTGCGTTGGATGTACAATTGGATATGAGCGGGCCGTAACTCAACGGTGTTCTTCTAGGACAGAATGCAGATATATGAACACGTCGAACGAACAGCAGCTTATTATGTAGATGCGGTCAACCAGTTAGCTATGTATATATGGTCTCCCTCGCATGAACACCCAACCCAAGGTGAAGGAATGGATGAGTCCTATGTATGTATGGTCCAGCCAATACTCCGCCCGTCCGCCTGACGCTTTTCCGCTTTGTGGTGAAAATACCTTATTAGACTCATGCTCCTAATGCTGCTTCTGGACAAACACTACCCTATTCCCATCTGTCACATAACAGAAGACCCTGTTGGTGGACCTGGGATCCCTACTTGGGCAGTTATACGTCTGTCGACGTATGTCTTCCCCGCACTGCAAGGCGCATGCGGTGAACACGCAGACACGCTGTACGAGGTTAGTAGGGCAGGCTGCACTGCAGCTTCATCTTGGGATGGCATTGATGGACTTGCTGCTCGTCCCGTATTCGTCCATAACCCTTATTTTATCCAGACTTCTGGTTGGGGTGTTCGGTTACGACGTGTGGAATATGGTAAAGTCAGACCCGAAGAACCTCGAGTCATTGAAGACCGGGCTGCCTGAAAGAGGAACTCGGCTCGTTTTAGGCCTGTCAACGGGTACCTAGGCAATTGGCCTAAAGAAGATCCGCGCCGGCACGATTCGCCTTTGAACTATTAATAATAGTTTCTATATATATACGTATATACTTATTATATGCTATACAGTATACCTAGGTAGATATAAACGTAAAATGGACGTGTGCGGATGACTATTATAGTAAGTAATATGACGATGTCATATAAGTCGGTGCCGTTGAAGGGCGGTCGAGTATATACTCCGCTCTTGTGCACAGAACCGGCGGGCTAAGCTACCTACCTGCCTACCTCCCACCTAGGTGCGCATGCAGCTGGCAGCCATGGATCGTGCCGACACCGAGCTCTTCGTCTATCGTGACCGCATGATAAGGAGATGCGAGTGAATGGGTTGGGTTTCACCTGCGGTCTAATAACTCACTGACAACGTCAACAAACTTGCCACTCACCGTATGACAAAATGCGTGCGCCTCGCTTATCGCGGTGCCGCGTCATGTTTGTGTTGATCAGGCTGAAATGCAAGTGTCTTCACTCGCTTCTCCAGATTCTAGATGCTCGGCATTGAACGAGAGAATTGAGGCTGAAGTTGAAGTCTGCTGTTCATAGCTTTACCCGTAACTATGGGGTACACTGTCTGGTGCTTTCAAGCTAGTCGATATCCTAGTAAATGCTGACAGCACTTGCGGTGCCGGTGGAATGAAGCCAACGCGAGGTATCGCAGATGGGGCCAGGCTTGACTGACTTGTCCATCGTTAACGTGTACACAGCCCTGGCTTGGCTTGCCACTCACTATACTGCATAGCCCTATGGTGACGATGCGAGACCAGCGGGTTCCGGCAGGAGGTGAGTTCCAAACGTTGATGGTTTTATGTTGATTTTGAAGTGATATTCAAGTAAAGGTAGAAAAGTACAGTAGACCGAGCCAGCTTTACGATGTTTCGCCTAGCCTATTTCCGACTGGCTTAACTTTTTTTCCCCCCTAACCCTTGGGGTTTTCAGGAGGGGCCGGAGCAGATATTAAGGTTTGCTGCTAGGTGGCGCACGGACCCTGTGATTATCTGTGCTGGCGCACACATCAGCCACCAGCCCACACATACAATGGATACCTCTTTTAGTGACTGTGCCACAGCAAACTTTACCTTGAGCAAGGCTGACAAAATACAGTGCAGGATGGTACAAAATTTAAGAAGTAGCACGTGACGAGGCCGATGAGTAACTAGTAGGTGCCGGACAGTTTGTAGAGACAATAGCGAGAGCTTCATCAAGGCAAGGAATGCGCAACATCGAAACAATCAACAACTCATATCCACTTACTCACTCAACTTATTTACTCAACCATCCCGTCAAATACCACCTGATCAATCAACAATAGCGCCGCCAGCCTTATCTCCATATTGTTTCGTGCAAAATAACTATAAATACCGACATTGAACTTCAATTGCATTCATTCGCTTTGCAGGTTTGTTAAATCCCCACTCCCACTCGCATCCATCATCATCCTCATCATCATCATCATCACCACTATCGCCCTCCTCCTCCACCTCACAGCACATTCAAGAATCATTGTGCTCAGTTCAGCATAGTTGTAAGTAGTTCTGAGGTTGGATATGCTTTCATTTTTTCCCCGTCTCTTCTTTGATCCCTTCTTTAGTCCTACCGTTCGGCGTCTATCAACAGGTCCGTCTATGTGTCTAGGGTATCGCGCTAACCCTCTACCTCCCCACCACATCTAGGCCTCTGCCAACCTTGAAGCATTGTTGCCGCCAACTTGCGAATCAGTGAAGAGCAGACAGATACACTAACCTTCCTCGTCGCATCACAGTTCATACCCTTCCCCCGACGACGACTACCTCCCTTGGCCGGCTCCTATCCGGTGCCTGCCGTTGCGATTTCGGCGATTTCGGCCAGTCTGGGTTCTTGTGGACCCAGCGTCACCCTCGTTAACGATTGCGCCGGACTCTATGCCGCACGACAAAGCTCCCGATCTCTATGTATGGATGTCCAGCAAGCTATTGTTCCTACTTTCACCTTCCGACATAAGCTGCTAAGGACCTTCCTGGACAGCCCGTCGTGATATCTTGTCCTTAAGACGCAAGACCGGGCTGCTGTTCGGCATTCCGTGTCGCAGATGGTTCTCGTCAACAAACACAGCAATTCCCAAAACATCTTTTCCACCCGAACGATACAAAATAATCCATTATTTTCATCCCAAACAGCGTCTGATTACATCCAACACACACTCGAGACACCTCCTGCTATTCCTTCGAGCCAGCAGCCATAACAAGTTCATTCTGCTGCCACCGAACCATATTTGTCTGCCGCGTGGCTACCAGTTGACAAGGTTTCGCCTGTCTCCTATTTAATAGCCAAGGAGCGGATTGGGAGGCATGTTCGGGCCAAACCACCAGCAGGGGCACAATTCCCGCCTGAATGGCGTCCCTAGCGGCCGCGGCATTGCGCCGCAGATGATGTACAATTTCGTCCAGCAGCAGGGGGCCCATCAACATCATACTCACCCACAGCAGCACCATCAAAGCCTACAGCAGGATCACACAGGTCACGGTGGCGCATCCGGCACTCTGAATCATTCCGGTTTCTCCTCGGGTCTTATGTCGAACGTGACCCCCTTCACACCGAGCGGTCATCAAAATGGGAATACCCCAGGCTCGCGTAGTGGACAAACCCAGCAGTGTTGCGAAAATTGGAATGAGCAGCTGAAATCGTTCAAAGAGTCCGAACGCGCCCACCAGACGATGACGGAACAGCATCAGCCACACTACTTTGCTAGGCTCAGGGCGTCCGAGAATAAAGGCATAGGTCCAGTTTTGCCGACCACCAATTCAACCGAGGCCGCAGTCGATGGAGAGGTGGAGGATAGGGGCCGCCCCGTTAATGTCGACAAGGCCTTGGATAGGCAAGACTGGCTAAATCTCGACTTCAGTGGACAGGGACTCAAGAACTTATCTGTCACGCTCTTTGATCACTATGCCTTTCTCACCGAACTCTATCTTGCCTCCAACAATCTGACATTCTTGCCGCGCGAGATTGGACAGCTCCGATCACTGCGGTACCTGGATGTTTCACACAACCAATTAAGCGAACTACCCGCTGAGCTGGGAATGTGCACACCTCTCCGTCAATTGCTTCTGTACAACAACAACATACGCACCATCCCGTCCGAACTTGGGGCCCTGCATTTCCTGGAACTACTAGGTATTCAGGGCAATCCGTTAGACAACGAATATAAGCAAAAGCTTGTGGAGCAGGGCACCAAAGAGTTGATCACTCATCTCAAAGAGCATGCACCAGGTAAGGCGTTTTCGTTATTCACTATATTCTCCTTACAGCACCAATAGTCTTCTCCCGCCTGTATAGATGGAATTCAGGTACGGGAAAACATGTGAGCTAATTATGTGGACTAACTGTTTTCTTAGTGCCCATGCCACCCAACCCACGGGTGCCAATCACGATTCAGGAAGATGTCGGTTCGGACAAGGAGCGTATTCGCATTCTTTCATGGAACACCCTGTGCGACAAGTACGCGACTAGTGCACAATATGGCTATACTCCTGCCAGCGCCTTATCATGGGAATATCGCAGGGACAGCATTATGCGGGAGTTCCAGGAAAGGGATCCAGACATCTTGTGTTTACAGGAGACTGCTATGGATGCCTTCGACGCTTACTTTACACCCGAGCTTGCCAAGATTGGTTACAGAGGGGTGTTCTATCCTAAGACTCGCGTGAAGCACATGACGGGTAAGGATCAGCAAGCTGTCGACGGTTGTTCCATCTTCTACAAAAGCGATAAGTACATTTTGCTAGACAAGCAATTGGTTGACTTCAGGCAAACCGCAATCAACCGCCCAGACATGAAGTCAGCTAACGATGTCTTTAATCGGGTCATGCCGAAAGATACTGTTGCTGTCTATTGCTTTTTCGAGTCGCGGTTCACAGGAAACCGGTTCATTGTCGTGAATGCTCACCTGTGCTGGGAGTCATTCCTCGCTGACGTCAAAGCTGTACAGACTGGTATCCTAATGGAACTGGTCACAAAGCAATCCGAGCGATACACGCGTAGACCTCCGATTTCGATCAGCGAGAAAAGGTTGAACAAGTCAATAGCTACCGAAGGGGCAGCGGACGCCCCCGCTGAAGAGTATCCAGAGCCTGCACCCAGTCAGGAGTACCGCAACAATACAGACATACCGCTGCTCGTCTGCGGCGACTATAACTCGATGGCAGACAGCTCCGTATATGAACTGTTAGAGAAAGGCCGGATACCTCCTGATCACCCTGATCTAGTTGGTCATTCATACGGAAACTTCACACGGGATGGCATCGAACATCCCTTCAGCTTACGTAATGCTTATGCGCATCTCTTTGGGACACCCGATGAGCTCCTCTTCACTAATTACACGCCAACCTTTTCTGGCGTCATCGATTACATCTGGTATACTACTAATACGCTAGATGTTGTCGAATTGCTTGGACCTCCGGATTACGAGTATCTCAAACGCGTTCCAGGCTTTCCGAACTACCATTTCCCCGCAGACCATATCCAAATTATGGGTGATTTCGTCTTCAAATCGAGAAAGGACAAGAAGACGATTGGGGATCCGGATAGGTCTGGTGCTTCGTCAAGGAGCTAGAGAGCTTCAAGTCACTAGAGATCCTCGAGGAGCCAGATTCGAAGGGGAAGCATCTGATTGCTGACAAGGACCAATTTGATCAGCGATAGGATCGCCTGGGGAGATGGCATTGAGCGTGGAGATGCTCCCGGCGGGGTTCATGTACATGAGGATGGGACAGGCAGAGGAAAACTCGGCGAATCTTTTCTCATACTCTTGAGGAATCGTGGCGGGGGGTGTTGATTTTTTTTTTGGCAGGGTCACCTGGGTTGGACATCTCAAACGGACGGTAGTTCTGCAAACGAGGAGTGTGGATGGTTCTTAAAGCTTTTCACATCGTTCGATTTGACTTTTTCCTTTATCTCTTTTTTTTCTTCCCGTTGCAACGTGCCTGTGCTTCTTTGTTGTTGTACGTCTTCTGCGTGTGTGTGTAACCAACTTGACCTGACTCGGCGTCCGAGTGAGAGCGTTGTATGTGTATTTTCTCCCGATCCAAATGATTTAACAGAAAGACAATGGACTGCGCTGCAGGCTTTCCTGCGTTTTCCCAGCGGATAATATTTTGCCCTTGCGAGCCATTTTTCGGTTTTGGTGTGATAGATGGCCGCGGCTTGACTGCGGATGATTCTTACCCCCTACCTACTAACCTAGGTCGGATTCTTAGTCTAAGATGATAATACAAATGAAAAAGGGCAAATTTTCTACAGAGGAATGTATTAAACCAGCAACACCACCGATGGAAGCTAAGTATTTTTCCAAGTATTCAACTCGACTTGTAGAGAATTTTCCCAAACGGTCGGTATTAATCACGGCATAAAGTTAGACACAAGGGGAGATTACTATAATTAAGGTATGCATGCACGCACAGTAGGTAGGCAGGTAGCAGGTAATATGTAGCTACATATACATATAACCCCCTTTAACTGAAGAAGCCGCTTGCGTACCGACCTACCTACCAGCTCAACCAAAATCACCGCAACGATTGCCGCCTTCCGCTCCGTTGACAGGATTGCTGGTAAAGTAGCTAGGTAGGTTCGTCTAAGGTTCCTGGGAAGAAAGGATGGCTCGCTGTCTAACAACACCTACCTCCTAGGCGTTCGCGTATACACGCATATATACTTAGTAAGTAAGCGACGCTACGCCTCGCCGACACGTCGTGGCCTCCTCCCCGCGCAAGCCCAGACAGGGGAGGTACCCGTCCTCGTTGGTGATCAGCTCGGCTGTATGTTCGAGCAAGCGCGTCGGAGGGAAAAAAGTGGGACAAGGGGGCAAAGATAGGGAAGAAGAGAGGGGGGCGGGAAAACAAATCGCACCAAAATCCACCGAGCCGAGGAACAGCCCCGGGTACCCCGGGATCTCGGCCCGGCACGTCGACGTGGCGATCGTGTTTCCGCGTCGTGTAGGGCACCGAGTCATTATCCGTCGACAGCGTCAGCCCGCCGCAGCCCGCCGGGTAGAAGCGGCTGCCCGAAGCTCCGGGGTGGTTGGCGGCGGGCTTGGGGGGCCGGGGCGTCCCGCGAGAGGTCGTCGAAGTACCTAGCAACTGCGTTGATTAGATATACCGGTGTTAGATATAGATAGGTATAGTCGATACGACACAACCCGCCGTCGGCTACCTAACTAGCTCATCTTTCTGCTTTGTTTCGCGCGGCTGAAGACACGGGGGAGGGGAGGGAGGGTAGGTTTAGGAGGTTTGGGGTGGGAGATGCGTGAGTAGGAAAAGAGGGAGGGGGGGGGGGGGGCATGGAGGAGGGATAGACCGGAGAGGCGTGTGTAGGTAGCTAGGTGCCTATATATACGATAGGGGCTAAAAGGGGGATCTCGATCGATGGGAGATGGCTTTGCGTATATGCGTGTGTATGGGTATGGGTATATAAGTGAGGGTGAGGGAGTCAGTGAACAAAGCACCTACGCGTTCAGATCAAGCGACGAGCATCGGATGCCAGACTCTGATGTGGAGGTCGCATAGTGCGCGTTTGCGCACCGCGCCACGAGGGTTGATTTGTTGTGGAGGTCGGCGCTGGGCTGGAGTGACCACGAGATGCAGGAGTTGTTGAGGCCGTGGGAACCCTCTTGGGCCATTATCTATACTACGGCAATAATAGCGAGTGCATAGTCGGAGGTCTTAGGAATGCAAAGGTGTATAACATTAGCTGTTAGTTTCGTCTTCACTTCGCCGTGTTGGTTGGTGTTATACACGCAGCCTTGGTCGTTGCTCCGGCTGCTGCAATGAATCACTGACTGAATATTCCTCATCGATCTTACCTATCACCAGTATAATTGGTGAAAACCCTCTGGTTTATGTGTCATGGCTTGTACCCCATAATGTGACCATGAGGCTTCTGATTCGCCTTTGTAGTTACACGAAGCCTGGCAAACATAATGGCTGTTAGAAGGAATGAGGCTCATCATTGGACTAAGAATCGCTCATTCACCTAAAGGCTAATGTTTAAGAGGCAAGTTATATGAAGATATAGTAAAAAAAGCATTTATAACTATTAAAGCTCCCTTTATTATGTTAAAAAGTACATGTTTATCCTTTAGGTCTATGGCTAATAGTAAATAAGCTATTAAATAACATTAGGGTATAATTAAAACTTTATAGGTTATAAATTATTTAATAAACTTAAATATTAATGCTTTAAAATAAAGGCTATTTATAAAAAAGAATAAAAAATTAAACTTAAATATAAAAATAAAAAATAATAATAAAATAATATTATAATTAATTAAATATATATAAAATAAAAAAGGGTAAATAAGCTAACTTATAGCTTTAAAAAAAACCACTTAACTTAAACTATATACACTTATTAGCTAACTATTGAATTTTTACCGATGCTTTAAAAAGCCTTTAAAAACTAAACTTATTAGTTGGGTTAAATAAGCCTATTAATAATGCGGTAAGTAAAAAAAATAAAACTTTATTAATAATTATTATTAAATTAAATATATATTATATTTTCGGTTATATAATAAATATATTTATTTTTTATAAAATAAAAATTAAATAAGTGTTATATAAGGTATATTAATTAAAATAAAACTTCTGAAAAAATTAAAAAAATTAATATAATAATATAGGCTGGTTTATTATAAATGTTTAATAAGTATTAAAATTTAAATATAAAACGCATATAATCCTTAATACTTAAAAATAATAGTTAATTAAACTTTTTAATAGCTAAATAAACGTTAATTATAGGCCTTTTTAATAAAGTTTTAATGGCTTTTTTATAAACCTATAAGTTAGCTTATTTACCTTTTTATAAAATAATAAAAAATAAATTTATATTATTAAATAAAAAAATAAATTATTAATTTATTATTATTTATAAATTATTTATTTATTTTAAAATAATTATTAAAATTTATAAAGTTTATAATATATTAAATAAAATACTTTATAAATTACTTATTTAAAAAAAGAATAATATATTTTACCACTTAATGGCTTTAAATTTACCTAAAGCGGGGCTTGCGACAGCCCCGTCATTATCGCCGTCAACGTCATCGCTATTGTCACGATAAGTACATACACTCAAACACTGATTCGAAGCCCTCGCTTTGTTTGTCTCACTACCTACAATAGCTGTACTAGCGATAAAGTTTAGAAGGCCGAGACAACCTCCAATCAAAATTCGTTCCGGTGGATTGAAAAACCTTGACTTCCTCGTCCCTACAATAAGATAAAAATCCAGAAATGTCTCGGCCAACCCCTCGCAAATACCAAAATCGAGCACAACAGCAGGGCCAACCATCTCTCTCCTATCCGCATTCCCATTCACACTCACACACTCAATACCAGTCGCAATATGGTCATATTAGGAATAGATCACAGCAACTTCAGGCGCAAGAAGCACAACGGCAGCTCTTAACCACGTCCGATTACGAGTCCGACACCGCTAACTACATGGCCTCTCATCCGCCTTCTTCCGTCGCCGCGCTGGCGTCGCGAACCAACACCGAACTCAACCTCAGCGTCCTGAAACGCTACCTTCCAAGCATCACGAACATACTGTCCATCGCTGCCAACGCCGTAGTGTATACCTTCACGCCGCCCGCGAGCTGGCACAAGACCAAGCTGGAGGGAACGTTCTTCATCTGCGCCCAAGGTAGTAGTAGTGGTAGTAGTAGTCAGGATCGCGCGATAGGCGACGACGGCTGTCTATTCATCCTCAATCGCAAGGGTCCGCATAATCTAATCCTCGACCTCAACACCGTCAGCAACTTCGAGGTCTCCGCCAACCTGCTGATTTTCAAGCTGGACCACGCCGACGAGGTGCCGATGGAGAACGAGGAGCTGATCACGCCCGACGTCCTAGGCTTGTGGATCTACACCGAAGACGAGCAGGACCGCCAGACGAGTGTGGCCCTTATTTACGAGATGTGGAGCAAGGTGCGGGTTGCGCGGGAGCAGAGACTTGCCAGCGGTCTTTCTAGTGCCTCCCCATCCAAAGATGCTGACATGGGTCCTGCCATGCAGGCTATGAGTCGCAGAATCAGCGTGACAGATCTGTTCGCTCCCGTACAGAATGGCAGTGGGAGGCCTTAAGACGGGTCCTTATAATACGATGGCGAGGGTACTAAAGTTCCTAGCTGCTTGGTTCCACGGCGTGGCTATTAGTATGAATTAGTAGGTATGCATAAGGGAGGGAAGGTTAGTTAGAAGAACTCATTAGTGGCGTTTTATAAATATGTAAAATAAACTAACAATAATTTATATTTTTTTAAAAAAAACTTTAAGTTTTAATTTTTACATTTATATAAATATATTTACGTTTAAGTAAACTTTATATAATAAAATATTTTTATTCTCTTATCCTTAACGCCAGTCTTAGCAAATATCCGACACCCTTTTCTGCTCCCCGTACCTGAAATCCAAATCTTCTCCTGCATGCTCTGAATCCTGCTATAGTGGGGACTTCACAAGACGCCAAGATTAACAAATACACTCTCAACTATGGAGTCTATGTTTCCGCTTGCGGCCGTTCGCAAGCCATCTTTGTGCACTACCTTTGTGAATACGTGCTTCAAGACAGACCCTGCGGAGCGGATGAAAATTCAGTACCGACTTCCTTGGAGGAACAGGGCTCGAAGTTGCCTAGAACCTACTCGACTCCGAAGTTGAGGACCCTTCGGAGTGGATAAGAATTCAGGACCGGCTTCCTCGGAGGAACTGGGCTCGAAGCTGCACGTAGCCCCGTCTTCTCCCAAGTTGAGGTTCTGCTTCTCTAGCCCTAGAAGCTTCCCAATGAATTCATGAAGCTTCGTCAGCTTGAAAACATAATCTTGCCTCTCGTCCGCAGATGAGATAACATTGTCATATTCATCAACATAGGATGGAACTTGAGCAGCCTTGTCACCCAAAGTGCCCATTCCTCCCATATATGTGTCATCGTTGTCTAGCGGCGATATTATCGGTCTGTCAGGTTCCAGACTTACACTGCTGCTGTCAGAATCAGATTCAACCCAATACGAATCCCGGGAATCACTTCTGGGGCGTTTGTTTTTCCTTGGTGAGGCAGGTATGTCGGGTTTTGAGTCTCCCATAAGCGTGGACAGTTCGCAAAATTCACACAGCCCGCCTACTATAAGGTGCGCACATATTGGGCACAGGGTAACAGTAATTGGCGGATGTTTTATCGCTAGGATGCCGATTTGTTGTTTTTCCGGGGTGTTATCAATATTAGTGTTATTAGTGTTGTTAGTGTTGTTAGGCTGATTGCTGACACTGGTGGAACCGCTAGGGCCACCAGGACCTCGGGGTGGAGGACGACCGGTGTAACCGCTAGGGCCACCGCCACCACCAGGACCTCGGGGGGGAGGACGACCGGTGTAACCGCTAGGGCCACCGCCACCACCAGGACCTCGGGGGGGAGGACGACCGCTTCCTCCGCTACCGCCACCACCGCCACCACCGCCTCCTCCCCGACCACCGCGTCCTCCCCTACCACCACCACCACCACCACCACCACCACCACCGCCTCCTCCCCCACCTCCGCCACCGCCTGTTCCCGGCGGTGGCGTCAGTAGAAAGTTATTAGGCTCGTTAGGCCATCCTGCAGCGCCAGGTCCTCTAAAGCCCGTTCCATCATCGGCTATATTTATCTCAGGATCCGTAGGGGGCCTCCCCTCCATCGTGAGTATCGGATGTTTGATAGGAATAACCGGAAAACTAGTTTCTACAGGCGCGCCGTTGTGGTCCCTCCGCCACGTAATGAGGTCTCGAAACATGTCAGATATCGCCCCTGGTTTACTGGGTGACTGGCGGACAAGGGTAACCAATGACAAAAGCCATCCCCTGTACTTCTTATAGGTTCGAAGCCATATGCCACCCATTTGCCTATGCTCTTCCAGCAGGTCCTTCACACAACTCAAGAGGCCCGTGAATTGGACATTCATGTCGTCTAAGTTGTCACGTGCCTGCTGTCTCCGTCTGGCGTTTGCCAAAAGCCAATCGCCATTATTGCTTCTCCATGCCTTGCGGTGTACCACGACGCGCCATTTTAGATATTGGTCTATCGAATGGGCAATGTAGGTAAATATCTTGCGTATGATGTTATTCTGACTGCTGTTTATAATCCATCCTAATAAGTAATCGGTTAGCTTATACAACTCTAATCACAGGTAAAGATGTGAGAAAGATTGCGCTTACCGAGCTCCATCCCGGTGGTCCAGTCCAGTCCATAAAAGTCTTTGTACCAACCCATTCGAAGGCTGATGATATTATTCATCGAAACATCCTTATGGTTCGCAGTCCTTAACCAAGGTCCTAGGAGAAGCGCATCTCCGGTGACTATAGCACCCGGTGTCAGTGTTTTCGTCATACATATTCTGGAGATCGTATCGTGGCAAAGTCTTGCCTGCTGATTAAGAAGGGCTAATAGGTGTTTCTGGGCGGTACTTGCCGTTTACTCCATGGATTAAGGCACTGATTTCATCCGCCATTGCTAACTCGAGTGGTCCTGCAGCTGCATAGTATTTGGGATCCTCTCGTAAGGCATGCGCCAGAAACCGATAACCTGCAAAGTTTAGCAAGAGACTTTGGTGACCAAATTCATAATTCCTTCCCGCCTTTCATATCGTGGATTGATAACAACCAGGCGGCAAGTGTTGCTTACGAATAGAAGACCAATTCAAAACCCACTCCATGAGCAGGTGTATGGCTTTCAAAACTCCCCCATTCTCCATCAAGCCCCGGGCTACGTCCGGCCCGAGTTTTTCCTCGAGATATGGATAAACCTGATTGTTCTGTTCGTCTAACTGGCTAGCAGATGCGTATAGCTGCTGTGCCTCCGCGTTTCCAATCAAGGGCAGGTATTGCTGTTGTAAGTTGCTGAACCTATCCGCGAGAGTTAGTGACGGCTAGCTTTGGATCACGTCGAAGTTTCAAGTCATGTCGTACGGCTCCAAAGTCTGGGAATGCTCTCAATAGGCAGACGTATATGTCCAAAAACACCATGAGGGGAAAAAGACTATCCGAAACATACAGCGTTGCTATCTGAGATAGAAAACTAGGATCTACTTGTGCCCGTTGGGAAAAGTTTTGCATAATGTTTTGTATCATGCTTTGAGCATCATCGCCGACGACAAGGCTTTGTAGATCCTGCATGAAAAAGAGCGCATGTTGCATTGCCGGAGCAGGGGGTTGGAAAGGGGGGAAGAAGGAGGGGCCATTAGGGGGTCCAAGAACTGAAGCCATGATTTATGATCATTAATCACGGTGTATTTGATTGCTAAGTTGATCGACAGGATCTATCCAGTGGGACTGCAGTGGGACTGGTTGGTTAATTTGGTTTGATTATAACTTATGTAGATTATTGCTTTCTATAAGTGCTACATTAATAAACTTTGCTGAGACAAAGACACAAAGCCGTCATAGAGATAAATAGATAGTTAACTGGAATAAAGAAGGTACCCGCAAGCGGAATATTAAAATAAGAGAAAGAATCTTACATTTCTACAGCTGCTTAGTTTAAGGGACTACCAGACTTCGTATCCCAATACATATAAGGGTTTCCGGTAAATATAACGAAAGACCGCCAATTAGATTACTATCACCGACACTTAGCTGGCTGGAGCCACCGCTTTTCGCTTCCGTCCAGTACCGGGTCTACCGTGCCTAGGGCATGGTCCCGCTAGGTCTCTCGCTCAATTCACATGCGCGGCATCTCCCTTATCCATGCCATCGACACCACGGAACTCAAAATACTTGTTCCAATCGGGGTCTTCCAGCAGGCTCTTCGAAGCGTCCTTCTCGAGACCAATCAAGATCTCGTTCCCCTCGTCCGCGCCCGCGGGGCCACCGTTCTTCCGCTCGGGGTAGATGATTATGTAGCCATTCGTGACCATCTCGAAGGGGTGACGGAAAGCGTACGGCTTGCCGAAGCCGAAGTCGGCGTCGTAGGGCTTCGAGTCGCGCCAGTCCGTCGCGATGTTGCTCATAGGCGGGAAGCTGTCCATGCGGAGGAACAGCGAGGTCTTGTCTCTGACGGCGGCAACCTGGGCAAGCGAGGCGTCCAGGTTCTCTTGGGTCGAGCTGTTTGTGAGTTGCCGGTTATACCTGGGATCGCAATCGTAAGCAGACGTCACGACAAAAGCCCACACATCTCCGAGTATCAGCAGTCGCTTTGCTGGGATTCATACGTCGGAGACGGCGAAAAAAGCTCCTGGGTTGTAATGTGACTACATTTTGTAGGGATAGATGAAAAGGAATAATTGGAAAGGACGTACCAGGCCAACTTAGAAAGGGGGGCTTCTGAGATGACCTCCGCTGTGGTGAGTTGCGGGGTGGGGTTCGATATGCTCAAGGGGACATAGACAACATTCCCTTGAATTCGCAGAGGCACCGGCGGATTGTGGAGACGAGTCCGCATGTTGACAGCCTCGCCCCAGATGAGATTTCCTTTCAAATCGGGCTTAAACAGCGTGGCCCTATATTTCGAGAGCATGCGCCAGATATACGCCGACAACGCATCGTAAGTGGAAATCCAGAAACTTCCGTCGTCTGGGCTTGCCATTGTTTTTAGCTTCGCCGCTTTGCTTTTTGGTAGATGGAACAGAAGGAACTCGCCAACTTTGTGGTCGGGGTGTTTCTCGGGTGGTGGCGGGCCCTCGACGAGCTGTTCGGGTTCCGGTTTGCTGACCGGGGAATAGTCCAAGCAGGCCGGATCCCATGGCGGGTATACCGGGTTGTCCGGTGATTTCCACAAGGCCGCACAGTTCTCGGCGAGCTGGTGCATTTCGCCAGCCCATCCGTTAATGTCGTTAGAATAATGGTGATGATGCATCATAAACACCAAGCCGCCGCGGATAAAGCTGGCCTTAAATGCAGAAACCTTGGGGTTGTTTTGCGGCTGAGCCTCCGGCTTCTCCCCGTACGTCATAGGGGCTACACACCAGGTGTCCAAATTGCCGAGAGACTGGCCGGTGAAATGACGTTTCTCAAGGTCGGCGAAAGTGGGATATTTGCCCTCGTCTTCGGGGCCGTCCAGCAATTGCACATGAAACTCAACGGTGCTCTCCTTCTTCTTGTGAAAGCATAGTCCGCCATCAGGATGTGCTTCAAGATGGCCGCATAGATGGCGGCACTCGCTAAGAGTAACTTCCAGTCCTCGTTTCAGTGTGTCGATTATGATCTTGCGGTCTTCGGAATCCGAGAGCTTGAAGAATAGAGCCCAGTTGGTGTATACTTGACCCACACAGTAATCGAGGGGAGCTAATTTGAAGAACTCGTCCGCTGGGTCGTTCTCCCATCCCTTGGGATGTAGTTCAATGATTTGCAACTTAGGCATCTCGGTTTTGGAGGTCTAGATGCGTTGCAAATTTGGGGATAGGTAGTTAGACAGGACGGACAGTGTTGTTAGCTGGGCAAACATCTGCTTTAATGAGTAGTGAGATGGAAGATGCCCTGGGGAAAGTAGTCGTACATTTCTGGAAGCAACAATTGCCAAGGAAAAGCGGTGGAAATAGAGAAGAGCTGGTGAAGACAGGGGGAGGCATCAAAAGCAGCGAGGAGCTCGGGCAGACCTTGGCCAACGTCTTTGGAAATTGGAGGTCTGACAGTTTACTAACTACCTACATAGTACATACTAACTACGAAAGCTGTTCCCAGAATCTATCAGCTTACGAAACGCTAGGCCAGGTTCCTCTTTCTGTCAGCCCACTTGAGAACTATGAACATCAAGAGGCATGGGGCAAGACAAAGAGGTATTAATACGTAGGGGTAGTAAAGTATTAACTATAATTTTATAATTAATTAATGTATAATAATTCAAAGAATTATTTAAAATGCATTTAAATTGGGAAAATCGTGCCTAATAACCTAGTAATAACATATAAACTGTACGCAATAGTTAGAATTACCAGTATATAGGACTAGTTATATGTCTAGTAGTTCCACCGAGGCTAGCAGCAGACCTGAGCCATAACTGGAAGGTCAGTAATAACTCTGCTACTTACTAAGAAGGACAGGTTGCTATCACGTGATCCCAGCTAATGCAGGTCATTGAGCTTGGCGATAACCTTAACTAACTCTCATTAGCACTTATTAGTCTCTTCCCTAATGCAACAACACTACCTACTAAATAACGCAGAACCCTTGCTGTTCACTGGGGTGACAGACCCGATTTGGATATAAACCCCATTCAGTCACGGTGTTTTGTCTATTCGTTCATTCCCCCTATTACGGTGACCATCATGACCATCATGATTGCAGAGCCCTAAAGCACATACGTGAGGTTACCGCCTGACGAGGTAGAACAATAGGTAGCCGTCTTTTTTGAACTCATCACTATTTCCCCCTCTCCGACCGGCCCGGCCGGCTGGGTCCGTCCCATTGGGTTACTTACCGGGTATTTAGGGCAGGGGGATTAACCCCCCCGACGCTTGTGGGGCACAATACGATATATGCACATATTAACGTACCACCCGCTCCTTAAAAGCATCCGACGTCTTCAAATGATAAACGGTCTATGTCTAGTTCAGGTTGTTGGATAATTTTTGTGAAAAAAAAGGGGGTATTACGTTCTAGATCGACCCTCTAGAATTTATGGGACTGGTAGATCCATCTAGCGGAATGTTGTTCCCGTTTCCTAGCAGCTCGTTCAAGCACTACCACTCTATCATTAGCTCGGCAGTCAGAATCTGGCAGCTACAGGTTTAGCTACATAAGCCGTCGCCTGAACGGACTTGGGCAATTTTCCCTAGTGTGACGCTATTACACTGCTCGGTTAGAACCTCGCAGTGCCAATGGCGTGAAACCTACTGATCCTCTACGAAGCATTCTCTAGAGGCATAATTTTCGCAAACTTCTGTTGATTTCACTACATAATCAAGTAATACATTTTCTCATTATGGCGATGAAGGAGTATTAATCTTTAGGGGGCTAAGTATATATTGTTATGTCAACATATGTATAAGGACACTCTCTTGTTATATTATTCAGATCCGTTGAATGTTCAGGTTTTAACTAACCACATAGAATCCAGGGCGGGATGTTCGCGCCCTATACTGCCTGCGTCCCTCTGAAGTTACCGTTGAACCCTTGAATCAATTCATCTGTTCTAGCAGGGGGGACCGGGAGATAAAAACCATTCTATCATACGCACTAGTCCGGGAGTCTTTACCCGGGGTCTTGCGAACCCCTTGGGCCTGTTTCAACACGGATCGGTTCGTATCGACCGTAAGAAACGTAACGGCGTAGGCGTTCTCAGGATTGCAGGGCTTCTGTATCTCCATGCGTTCGTCCTTTTGGCGGATGAATCATCGCCGGTCTCCTCTGAAAGGAAGTTTATTCAGTGGAGGGGCGGTGGACCAGAAGACATAATTACAGTTAACAAACCAATTGCTTAAAATAGGAAAGACACCTCCATCTTGAGGATCGACAGATCCTTGTATGTCAAGAGGATGAATACTGTACAAGGGGAGATAGTGCTAAATGATGGGACCGCAAAGGATGTTCGTTAAAATCCGTTACGATGTACCTTTAGGCAGGGGTAACAATGCAGTCGTTGTGCAAAGAATCCTATCTATCTCTTGTCTACAGTATAAACAGTCCCTTATGTTAGCCAGTCCCTTTGTCTATCGGTGTAGAGTTAGCAAGTCTCGACAGCTAGGGGCTTTCCCCCTATTCCCCCCTACTCAGGGGTGGACGCATCAGAGACATACCCTACCCTGGCAAGTCGGGTGTTTACAATGGGGATCAGAGTTCCCTAGGGTATATTAATTGCCAATTTGAAACATGGTAACTTTTTAATTCATTTCGCAAGTATTTCCACGTTCATCGCACCTCAGCGGGATATATTGGGCTTGTCTCCGAGTATTGTAGATATGATTGATACTTTAGCATAAATTTTTTCCACAGCCCCGTCAAGACCGGTGAGCACACCGTGTATAACCTCGCACACCTGACATCGCCACAGCCGACATCAGTCCTTGCCTTTCACACAATTGAGCAGTCGCCCATGGGCTAGATCGATTAAGATGACAAGCGGTACGATGACCCTCGAGGAGATGATGGAGCTGCCCGCCATGCCCGCTCCAGATGGAATTACTCCAATCTTCGACAACCCGCCCAATCAGAACGGGTTGGCTATAACAATACTGACGCTGTGCCTGGTGATTTCGACGATTTGCGTGTGTCTACGAGTATACGCAAGACTATATCTCCTACGAAAGGTTCAGGCTGAAGATGGTGAGGCTGCTTGCATTAAATTGTTGCTATCCGTTCTATACGATATTTTGCTAACTTCGTCGTCCTTAGTCCTGACCTTATTGGCGTACTGTGTCTTTATCCCGCAGATGTACACGGGCTACGTCCTAATCAAGGAGCCGGGTTATTTCGTTCATCAGTATAATCTCAAGATGAAGAACATGGTCTCGACTAGCCTCGTTTGTCCACCCGGTATTCCCGACAACGTATTCGAACAAATCATGACTGACCATCCGTGCAGAACATCCTCCTTATGGGCTGCTTCTACCAAACTGTCCTCCCGCTCTTGAAGACCGGGATCCTAATCGAATGGGCTCGCATACTCACACCACCTGGGAACAAACTCAAGTCACCGTTCTGGCTGGGATGTGTATGCATTATTACTCTGCAGATCAGT
>JAJJKD010000190.1:0-68617 GCA_022376535.1 Xylariaceae sp. FL0662B | reverse complement strand
GAACGTGAGTAATCTCAGATCATTGGCACCATTCAATCCGAGACATCGCCTCAACAAGGGGTGGCCTCACTCGGGTGGCAACCAATGTGAGAAGAACCTTGGTCTACTTCATCTTACTGACTCTCTTAGTAGACCCCTTACGAGGAGAAACCTCGATGCTGCCGAAGCAAAGTGTGCGCAGCTCAACCGCCTCTTGGCATCACTGAATCCAGACCTGGATATTGAAGCAGCCCTACGAAGCGTTAGTAGTTCATACGATGGTACACCATCAATAGACGAAGACGCACCCGACGATGTAGGAGAATACGACTGGCATGAGACACTGTCACGAGCCGCCACGCCTAAAGATGGTATGGCCATACTCTCAACGGTTGACGCGGGCTATCTTGGCAGCAGTTCAGGTTCAGATCTCCTTCAGGAAATAGCATCACTCCTACCACAAATGGCCCCAGGCAAAGCAAGCTCCCCTGCGAGTCCACGATCACGCGGAGCAACGGCGTCTACGTCAGAAGTTCCTCGATTCGACCCCCCTGACCTTGGAGCCTCTGTAATCATCACTAAATTCATTGATTCTTATTTCCTCTTCTACAACACCTGTTATCCTATAGTGCACGAGAAGACCTTTCGGCAAAGAGTGGAAAAACGGCAGCAGATGTCTTCAGTCTCGCGACGTATCATTTATTACATGGTCCTAGCCCTCGGACATTGGATATCAACCGACAAGTCTTCTTGGGACTATTATTCAGCAGCGAGATCCCGTGTATCCGTCGCTATGCTCGAATCAGGCTCGATGGAAACTATTGAGGCCTTCTTGCTCATGAGCAACTATCTACAGAAACGGGACCGACCTAACACGGGCTTCATATTTAGCGGTATTGCTTACAGAATGGCCATTGGACTTGGGCTGCATAGAGAGCCTCCCACAGCGGTCAATAGCATGGCTAAGGAGCGGCGAAGGCAACTTTTCTGGATCCTCTTTTGCTTTGACAGCGGCTTCAACATTACTACCGGGCGTCCGCCAGGAATGACACAAGGTTTCATCGACACTCATCTACCCCGTAACATTGACGATAGAAATGGCGATGCCGTTTTAGATGAAGTCAACTACCCCACCACATACTCAGCAATCATTGCGCAAGCGAAGTTGGCACAGCTTGCCGATGTTATCTACGCAGAGTTTCTGTTAGCGAAGACAGCCAATGCCAAGATCGAATACCAAGTTGCTGAAATGCTGGACCAGAGGGTTGAGGAATGGAGGACTCAGTTACCAGAATACTTCACATCAGACGACATTCCAGCTTGGTTTCTTGGCCCTCGCTCGGTGGTGCTCTGGAAAGCAAAAAATCTTCAAATTCTGCTTTGGAGGGGCACCAAGCGCCAGCACAGCTATTTGCCTGAGAAACCCGATGCTCGAAGTCGGTGTCTTGAAATTGCTATGCGCAGTATTCACGAAATCGCCACATTCTGCACTACTTACGAAGGCATCCTGCACTTAGGCATTAGCTGGTACGCTACATATTTCCTGTTTCAAGCGGTGCTGGTCATAGAAGCCAACTACTTCAATAAGGAGGAGTACGTTGGAGACGATGAGAAGAGGGCTTGGCAACTTTGCGTCTCTTCAGCGAGAACATGCATGGAGTTGCTGGCACGCAACAGTGTCGCCGCCAGCCGATGCCTGGAAATTCTTGATCGTCTACACAATCACTTCGTCGTGCCCACCAACGAGCCTTTGCTAAATTTTCAAATGGTCGTTTCTGCGGCTTCTTCTGAGCCGTCTTTGGGCTCCGGCCTTACTCCGCACGAAGCTTATTCTGATATGATGGGCCAAGATTTCGCCCTTAACGACTTTGTGCCGGATCCGACTCTTCGAATGCTTGTAGGCCAAACTCCAATTGACCTCTTCAACAACACGCCTCTGGACTTCTTATTTGATGATAGTTCCATTGGTACGGGATACACATAACGAGCTACTCAAGGGTATCAGCAAGAGATCCGAAAGGCCTGTCAGAAATAAGTAAACCGCGATGAATATATCATCGTCAAGCCAATGAGAGTGAAAGGAAGGTAGTCATTGAATGTCTCATTAATGAAGAACAATCTTCCGCAAACCACCGATTTGACCCAGATCGTACGTAATAGCTGATTGCTCGGCAACCACCCTTCGGGCTCGATCTCCCTGCCGCTCGAAATTGCGGGAGCTTGGAGTGGAGCTCAACCATCATGACCAGGGGTTCAATCAATCCTCACTGCCAAAGAAATATGTCACCATGAGCTTGTTTATCCTAGTCATATATATACAAGACAATATTAAGCGAAGTGAAGACTGGGAAACAGGGGAACATAGAATGCTCGGGATAAGCCTCGGAGTCGGTACGACGAAGCCGTAATTGTAGGCCGAAGGTACGTGGATGAGAATTAACAGTCATTTAAATACGTGACCGACTTCAACTACAGCGAATCGACAATTGACTGAGAACCAGGTCGAGCTGAATCAAAAGTAATAGCCACTACTAAGTGATCTGAACAAAGGCTAGGTCAAAGTACGGAATAGATTTTCAGCCATCGTTAATACGGTGAGGTCACAACACCCTTCGTTCAAATGACTTTCGAGTTTATGCTGTATGAGGACCTCGTAGAGATTTTCATCCATTGCCTTTTCGATGATGCTCACGTGCGCTGGCAAATCTACTGTACGCCGATGCTTGGTGCGGTTCGGTTCAGACCCGGCGCGCTGTGAGCCGATGGCGTTGCAGAGCTGACGCCGGAGCACAGTCGACCGATACGATGGTTTTGGCCCTAAACAACGGACTTATCTAAATTCAACCCAGTCTACCAGTTCTCATGAAAAATGGGACCACTGGAGACTTGGCGCTTGCCCGGAAGGAGGTGGCTTTACCTAGAACCTCGTGGTGCCATGTTTTAACTGGGGCTCCCCAGGATCCCCAGACTGCAACTTTCCCCGGACGATATGGGACCACCTGGGCAGTCATCGGCGCCTTGAACATTCAGCTGGTCCCTTGCGTTCACGAGGTTTGTTGCGTAGAATGCTTGGCAACAACATCATGGCTTTTTCATATCTAGAAAGCTTAGGGGCGCTGAGCGCCGAGATCACGGATGCTCATATAAATACCAAGCATGTGGAGGATAATAGCTTACACCGGTCCAGAACTCAGTTTCTCATACTTCGTAATGTTGGTCTTCTCAACCTGAACTTTGGACACTCCAGCAGGAAAACAAAATGGCCTCTGATATACCTCTCGACACCACCATCTCCTATGGCCCGGCTGGTAATTATTCCCAACAGCCTTGTTATGATAACTACAGCAGCTTCAGACTAACACACAGTTAGGGTACAAGGGTCTCATACAGAACCCTTATATATTTGCTCTAGCATTCTTCGCCAGTATCGGTGGTGTGCTCTTCGGGTATGCCGTCTCTCCGTATTCCAACTGTTCCTGAAACTTAACTTTGTATCATTCGTACAGCTACGATCAAGGCGTCATCTCCGGGGTTCTCGTCATGAGCAACTTTGTAAGATCCCTTGACATCATAATGAAATAACTCAACTTTGCACTTACTCACGTGCATCTAGGCCAAGACATTTCCACTCCTTTCCAGCGATGCGGTCCTTCAAGGCTGGATGGTATCCGTCTTGACTCTGGGTGCCATGTTCGGCGCCCTCTCGAATGGTCCCATCGCGGATCGATACTCTCGCCGTTGGTCGCTCCTGATCGCTAGTGTCGTTTTCAACATCGGTTCCATTCTCCAGTGTGCCGCTTATAATATCCCCATGATCTTCATTGGACGCTTCATCGCCGGTCTATCTGTCGGTATGCTCTCCATGGTTGTGCCACTGTACATCACTGAACTAGCGCCTCCGAACATTCGGGGTGGTCTTGTGACGTTACAACAGCTCTCCATTACAATCGGCATCATGATCGCATTCTGGCTCGACTACGGAACTAACTACATCGGCGGTACGGGCGAGGGCCAATCTTCTGCGGCCTGGAGGCTACCTCTGGCTTTGCAGTGTCTCCCGGCTTTGATACTTGGAGTGGGGACGCTCGCCCTGCCCTATACTCCCCGTTGGTTGATGTTAAAGGGTGAGTGGGGCCTTATTATAAGTCATTGTGCTGTTTAACTGTCGTATTGAAGGCACTTGGCTGACTCTAACCCTTTCACAAATATTAGACCGAGAGGAGGAAGCCTTAGCAACCCTGTCCAAGGTTCGGCGTGTCCCAACCTCAGACTGGCGGCTTCAACGGGAGATCCTCGAGATCAAAGCCGCAACCATCTTCGACAAGGAGAGTCTAGAGACTCGATTCCCTAACGAGCGATCAAAGATCCGGCTTGCCCTCCGTCAATACCTGGAGCTCTTCACGGTTCCTCACCTGAGGCGTCGTATCGTCATTGCATGCCTTCTTCAGATTATACAGCAGCTGACGGGCATAAACGCCATCATCTATTATGCCCCAACCATCTTCAAGTCAATTGGCCTGTCCGCGAACTCTGTAAACCTCTTAGCAACAGGCGTAGTGGGCATTATCAACTTCTTCTCGACGATCCCGGCCATGCTATTCCTTGACCGTTGGGGCCGCCGGCCCGTCCTGATCACTGGCTCAATCGGTATGAGTATCGCCCAGCTCATCGTAGGGACCCTGTATGCGGTGTACGAGCACTCCTGGGCTGAGCATCCGTCAGCCGGGTGGGCGACGGCCGTTTTCGTTTGGCTCTACATCTCGCAATTCGCATTCAGCATCGGCTGCGTCAACTGGATCATGCCATCAGAGATCTTGCCTCCCACGGTGCGATCAAAGGGCGTGGGAGTGGCTATTGCGTCTAACTGGATGTTCAATGTATGTTTTATCCCGTGTCCGTCGCACACATATGTTACCTTGCTAACGCTGAATATGCAGTTCATTGTCGCGCTCATCACACCACGGATGCTCAAGTCGATCAGATTCGGCACCTTCTACTTCTTCCTTGGTATGTCCCTCTCCCATTTCCAAGGCCTATATGTCCCCTCCAAGTAGCGCCACGGCTAATTGCTTTAATTATCAGTTTTCTGCCTTGCCCTTCTCGGCTGGGTCTTCTTCTTCGTCCCGGAAACGCGGGGCGTACCGATCGAGGAGATGGATAAACTCTTCGGCGGCAACCAGGGCCTGGAAGACTTGCGAAAGCTGCAGGAAATCGGCCAGAGAATCGGCCTATTTACCCAGGCCGAGGGTGACCTAGGGAAGGCGAAGACGAAGGAAGAGGTGGAGGAAAAACACGTCGAGTAAGACAAGACGGACAGGACATGTTTCCGGGAAAGCTATCTATCTACGTTTCTCGCTGAACGTTCCTTAGGTACTTCTCTTAGTTCTCATGAGTTTGAAAAAAGGGGGACCAACGCGCCATGCTTATACAGTCTGACACAGATACCCACCCCCTATTAGTGCTATCCATTAGGTAGCCCTCAATTATTAGCCTTCCTCAGACCTCTTCCTCCATAATTAAATTTAGTACAACATCATTTATGACTTCATCCCCAAGGACTGCATTTATGCTCTTCTGGAAAGCTCATCGTCAGGATGGGAATGCAGCTAGCTGTCATGCAACGACAGGCCAGCTACTCAAGGGCATATGGAGCCCGTCCTATACATACATAACCTGCAGAAAGTACTGTGGCTAAGAGGAGCTGCTTTACGATGGTAGCGCCGACACATTCAGCTCGACGTATGTGCCATGCCGGAACTGGCACACTCCAGTTGTACGCGCACCACGACTTGCTCTATAAGCTTCCCATCTAACGACCTCTTTGCTACCTAGCGACATATATTCGCTGTAGCTATTGTTTTTTGTCTTTTTATATAAATTAATTAACATTAAAAAAATTCATAATATTATATTAATTTTTTATTTTAAATTTATAAAGACTACTTTTGTTATATAGCCGTTGATAAATCATTAACTAAGTGTAGTGTGTGAAAAGGGGGCTTCTTTTTGGCACTCAATCAGCCACCTACGTACTGCGTACCTACACTACAGCTCCTCCGGCACTAGGAGCGGATTAACATATGACCTGCTCTCTTAGGTGCATAGCTAACCTATGAATATGCCTTAAAGCGAGTGGTACATTGAAACCTAGTATGACCTCACTTGTCCCAAATTTTTATGTACTTACCCCAGTTGTACGAGACTGCCGGTGAGCCTCATTCTACATGCATGGTGCGGCTGTTCAGCCCGGTGCAATTAGCATTCAGAGAAAACTTTTACTAGATGAGAGTATAGATATAGTCCCCTACTCGATGATGGCTTCGAGATCGATACTGCGTCTTCTCAACCCCATCCTCCGTTCGTCGAAAACGATCTCCCCCTCCATCTTTCGTCCGTATCCGAGGCTCCCTCGAACTCTGCAACCCGCAACTCGTCGCCTCGCCCATTCCATACCGAAACCACCTCCTCGCACGCCACCCTCCGACTTATCACAAGACAGACCGCGAAAACGCAACGATCCTCATTATCGCCTATCTTTCACCTGCGTGCCGTGTAACACCCGCTCCACCCATTTCATCTCCAAGCAGGGCTACCACAAGGGCTCTGTCCTGATCACCTGTCCAGAATGTCGCAACCGGCACATCATCAGCGACCACCTCAAAATCTTTGGTAGCCGTGAGATCACCGTCGAAGACCTCGTGCGGGAAAAGGGCCAACTGGTGAAAAAAGGAACCCTCGGCGAAGATGGGGATATCGAATTCTGGCCCGACGAAGCACCCACCCCCCGACGTATCAGTAGTGATAAAACACCACCGATGCGACCAGGCGGCGAGGACCAGCTGGATGATCTAGCCTCTAGGGAGGAGAAGAGGGCTGTCGGCGCGCTCAGGGCCAAGAATCCCTCGACGCAGTCGACCGAGCCCGCGGACGCAACCTCCTCGACGCCGTTGGGATCCGCCGGCACACGCCCAACAGTGGACGGCACTCACCAACTGAAAGCTGTGCCGTCGACGCGACGGTCATACAGTGCAATGAGCAAGGGAAGCATCGTCGCCTTGCGCCTAAGAATGCAAGTCATGAGGCAGCGGCCGAAGCCGCCCGTCATGAAGGTGCCGGCCGAAGTCAATGAGAGGGCGGCCATCGAAGAGCATTACGGACCCTATAAAGCTGGGAACGTGGGTAGACATCCACTGAACCGTGTTTCGCTAGAAGAACATAAGAAGAATGCGTATCGGTATGCGCACCGCTCCCCGGAGCCGGCTCCTGCCCCTCCGGCCAACGAAGAAGCAGATATAGACAAGGGCAGCGGGTCATGCTTCGACGAAAACGGCAACCTCCAGGTCCGGCGCGTCGTCCCAAAGAAGGAACTCCCGCCCTTAGGCCTCGCGCCGTTCGACGGAATCCGCAAATTCGCGCGGCCGTTCCGGAGGGTCATGTCGCGCGAACCCGCCGAGATGGAGGTCCCGAAGGTGCGGTACGTCACCCCGGCGCCGGGCATCAAGAGCGTCCGCACCCTCCCCGTCGACACCGTCGACAGCCGGCCGCTGTACGTCCGGTCCGACGACGGCTGGGTCCACAAGGGCCGGCGCCGCCAGCCGGGCCGGGACATCGACAGCGACAACGACAATATCATCAACGAGAACAAGAACAACGACGACGACGGAGAGAAATTGCGCTCCGCGACACCGGCACCGGCACCGGCGCCGCCGAGGACGTCGTGGGGCAGGCGGCGGTCGTCGTCCGAACTCCTGCTCCATAACTTCTCGCGGGCCACCTCCGACCTCTGGGGCGACGAGCAGCTCTCGGAGAGCCTGCGCCGGAGGATCGAGCAGAGCGCCGCCGAGCAGCATGCCCGAGAGAGGCCGCAGAGCCATTGGTTGCGTTGATCTGTTGAACGTATGGGTGGACTATTACCTGCCTGCCTGCCTGCCTGCCGCCCGTAGGATAGGAATACATATCCTTCCACCGGTTGGCAAAAAGATAAAAAAAAAGAAATTCATAAGGAACTAAGATAACTAGATTCCGGGTAGATATATGGGTGGCTTCGGTTAATGGCGTGTAAGTACGCCTTTCAAGAAGAGGAGTTCAGGATGGCACGGGAAGATAGGTAGGATTACCGTGCCGTAGTCACAATCGAACATTTATACCCCTCGCTCATTCCCGATGTATTTATTATACTTACTATACGGACCGGCCAACTGCATCCATCGTATACCGATTCCAGATTTGCATAATACGCGCGCGCGCACCTTACGTTTGTCTTTAAAGCCATCGTGTGCGTAGGAACGAACAAATGTGTAAGCTCAAAGCTGATGTTTTAAATTTTCATCTTGAGTTTCAGGGGTATCTATCAATCAATCAATCAATCAATCAATCCCAGTGAGTTCCTATGCACAGCAACAAGCGCGTATCAGTAAGTACGTAGGTAAACCTCGAAACTAGCTAGGTAATCCCCAACAACGCACGCAACGTGCTTGTCTGTCCACGATCATCCTCGTCAGTACTCCCTCCTCCGATTCCGATTCTGCAGCCCCTTCTCCTTGCGCCTGTTGATCTTCTTCTCCATCTTCCCCCGCTTCCACCTGCCGAAGCGCTCGGGCTGGGCGACGGCCTCGATCTTGCGCTTGCGGGACCTGTTCTCGCGCCGGCGGCGCGCGCGCTCGCGCACGGCGACGAGCTGGCCCGTGTACGCGGCGGTGCCGAGCTTGCGCTGCAGCGCGTCCATGAGCTCGGCCGCCTTGGTCCGGAGGTCCTCGTGTCGCGTCTTGAACGCCTCGTCGAGGGAGAACGGCATCGGGATCGACGGGTCCGTGAGATGATGGAGCGGCGTCAGGAGGGTGTATAAGGAGGGCTCTAGCGAGGACTGTGGCAGCGTGGTAGCGAGGATCGATAGGATGTCTAAGGCCGCCACCTTGGGGACTAGAGCGCCGGCCGTGGGTCGGGTCTCTTCGACGAGGATATCGGAGAGCCACAAGAAGAGCGTGTGGAGGGTTACCTTGGGAGAGTTGGTTTCTTGCTCTTCATCAATGCCGCCCCACTCTTCCTCGTCCTCCTCGTCTCCCGACCCATCTGCTTCGTTGTCAGAAGATTCGGCGTCACGTGAACCAACCTCCAGGAATTTGCTGAGCATCAGAATGACTCGACTGACTTCGGTCGCGAGAGTCTCGTCTAATTCATACGGTTGTTCGATTGATTTCAACTCGTTCTTGACAATACTAGAAGATATAGCACCGTGCTTCTTTTGCATTCTTCTTTCCCACCTCGGTAGCGTTCCTGGGTTGAGAACACCCACAGCATAGGTTGCCAGTTGTTCAACCATTGCTGCCTTTAACTCTAGGCCATGCGATCCAACGATGGCCTGAGCGTTGTCGACATCTTTCGTATTCTCAAAGAAATCGGCGAGGTAGATTCTCAGCACTTGGACACTGGATAGTTTCACGGTAGCACTAGGGTGCGATAGGGGCAGTGGAATAAATTGCCACAGCCTTTCGTGTGCTAACGTGGTAGCGGGGTGCTTTTCTATGAGAATGGGTATTGTCTGAAGGACAGTATCAATCAACTCCGAGTCCCTCGAAAACGTCGAGTAATTTTCTAGAATGTCGGCAATAGCCCCGATCAAGAGGTCCAGGTCCTTTCGATCTTTCAACGCCGGCTCCCTGGCTTCAAAATAGAGGGCAAAGGCCTGGATCGCCAGTCGTAAGACGGAAGCGTTATCATCCTGTTCCAGCCAGTTGCGAGCTAGGGCCAAGAACTTCGAGGTCCTCTCCTTGTCTGCTTTTCGGAATATCTCCTTAATTAATTCACCGGATGCCAAGCGACACTTTTCGCTGTCGTCGTTGGCTAAGACGAAGACCAAGGGGATAAAGCAGGATGCTGCGATCTCTTGAACAAAGTCATTGGCGGACTTCATTAACAGAAGATGAATGACTTCCATGGCTGAAAGACGACCACCCTCTCTCTCATACTTCAAGTTCGCTATGATGAAGCTCAATTGTTTAGCCCACCTGTTCTTCTTTTGTGGGTAGTCTCGAAGGAATTGAAAGAAAGCACCTCGAGCCAAGTCACGAGTATCTTTATCATCATTGGTGATCATGATAGTCCCGACGTAGTCCAGAGTATCGTAAACCATTGCGGTTTCCACTTTTCGCTCGAGAACGCACCGCAAGAAGTTAAACGTGACATGGCGATATAGAGGTTCTGTCAGGTCATCTTTGACCTTGCCGAGAAGCATATCAACAACAGTGTCTTTGACAACAACGTCATGCCTGTCTCTGAGAGTAACGGACATAAGCTTAAGAGCGCTCTGTGCAAGGTCGGTTGCCGTTGAAGTAGAAGCAGAGATAGCCTTCACTGCTTCCTTTGCTGCGACCTTATAAAGTTTGGTAGCATCGTCGGTCTTGAAAGGCACTTTGACGAGGATAGTCAGGAGCTTAAAAGTAGCTACTTTGACCTCCTCTTCCCCTGCAACAACGGCATCGCCGAGAATTGGTATGAAACCAGTGATATTAGCCGCATTTCGAAGGCTGTCATGTTTTCTCAATAGAGACCGAAGTACATCAACAGCAAATCGTACCAGCTTGTACGTGTACTTGCTGGTCATGCCGCGATCTCCACTCTTGTTGGCACCCTTCTGAATAAGGTACCTTCTGAGCTTTGGGTCCAGCTTCGGTTCTGCTTGAGGCTGTTTGCTTTCGTAAACCTGTTGGATGACTTCATAACAGAACACTAAGGTATCCCGACTCTCGGCGGCAGAATTGCTCAACAACCCAGTAGCTATCCTCGACAGCAGATCATCAATCTTTCGCACCATACGAATATCAAGCTTCTCTAGCAGTAAAGATTGGAGGGGCTGTATAAGCTCGACTAGATGGTTGACGGAGGCTGTTCTTGCGATGAGTTCCATTGAATCTTGGCTCTTACTGCTCTTGACCTCTTTCATCTTGCTGACATATTCCTCGGCATCTTTCTCTTGACCTGTGACGCCCAAGATATCATCCATGATAACAGCAACAATGTTGTCGAGGCAATAGTCAAGGTCTCCGGGCTGGAACTGAGGGATGACAGCTACTAAAATAGCGTGCATCGTGTAGGATAGCACATGAAGTTGATACCCCTTGGCAAGAGCACCCCTGAGTTCATTGAGGACAAATCCGAAATAAGAGGGCCCTAGAAGTGATGTCATTATGGACAGGGTATCTCTTGCCATTTCTCGGGACTCCCATGCCTTGCTTCGCAGGATGTGGCAGATATCTGTCAGAACTCCAGGGAGTTTTTGGTTCAGAGATTCAGCCGGCAGCAATTTTAGTACCTTCACAAGAATGACGCCAACGGGAACGCGAGAGCTGACTGTAGCTTCATCTTTCTCATGGATGTAGGCCAGGAGAGGCGGTAAGATGCTGGTGAGTACATCCTCATTGAACTTATCCTGTGCGGGCATTGTAGTCGCTAAGCGGCTCTTCCGCACTTCTGCGGTCGTTGCAGAATCAATTTCCATCACATCTTGACCTTTTTCTGTAGCTGCAGTTGAAAGGGCATCCACGAACTTGCCCAGCAATCTGGTCAACTGTTTCTGGAGTTCGGGCTTTGACTCGATATAACTGATGTACCTACGTAGTATGGCACGATACTGGGGCCACTCCAGGGAGGAGGCTATATCGGCAATTGTTGTCGCAGCTTGAGCACCAACCCCATGGTCATCGCTTCCATCCTCGCGGCCGAAGATAAAATGTTCGAGAAGAGGCACGAAAAAGTGCGTCAGATTCTTGCTATTCAAAGGAGTATGGTGATTCACTTTAGAAAGAAACTGCAAAGCCCGCATCTGTCTCGCTGTTGCAGGGCTCAAAACGTTGCTGAAGAAACTCGGGTCTAAATCCTTCTCGTCCGGTTTCGGGTTGATAGCTACGAGATCAGCAACCGGAGGCCAGGAGGGCATGTGAGAGACTAGGAATCCAAAGACCCTTACGGCCTCCCGCCTCACTGTTTCGGAAGGTTCCCTCGCATCTGAGTATAGAGCAGGGATGAGGATATTTATGAGCATATCCTGGAAATTGACTTGTTCGTCGCCTTTCGAGCACGCGGCCGCTTCTATGAACTTGCAGATGCCATCCGCAGAGTTTGCGGATAGGACGCCGTATTCCTCGTCGTTTTTGATGTGAAAGATCAAGTTGTATATCAATGGTAGCCAGTCTCGTGATGTGAAAATCGTGCCGCTTGGCCGTGAGATAACGTTGAATGCTGCTAAACGTTTCTCAAAGTCAGGTTCATCGACGCGACTATTACTATACGAATTAAGGTCTGAGCAGAGTGTGGCTATCTCTAGAGCCCTCGAATCATCTCCCGATAACACTACCAAGACTCTGGATAAGGCCTGGCGGGATTCACGATCCTTGAAAAAGCCAAAAAGAGTCGCTATAGTGGAGTAGATCCGTTCTCGCAAGCTTAAATCGAGTCCCGTCCCTTCCAGTTTGATCAAGTTCTCAAGCATAGAAAGGATGACACTCTTGGCCTTGGGATTGACATTTCGGGACGGTCGATTAAGAAGGAAGACAGAGACGTCTACAAGGTCTGTGGCATGACTCGATCTCTGAACGATTGGCGACAACTCAACCACGGTCTCAATGCATGCCATGAGAAGGTCTTTTCCAACCTCTCCTTGGGCTTTCAGGGCGACGCCGACGCTGTTTAAAATGAGATTGATGTTGGGATCTAGTAGCTCCTCTTTGATAAGCTCATTGAACTCGGATTCTGAGGCAGGTTGCTGGGAAAGTTTGACTAGGTTTCGTACAACACCTAGCGCAAAGACCTTTACCTCGTCCTTCGTCTTCTCGAGTATTAAACACTCCATTAATTTCTTGATAATTCTCTCGTCGACCGCCAAAAATAAGGCAGTTTTTGGAAGCAGAGACAATGTCGAGATGAGTTGGAGAATGCCAGAAATTCCTTGGGTTGTTTCAACCGGCAATTTCTCGAGGCGCGGGCTCACAACTTCCTTAATGATGACATCTTTGTAAGGAGTCCAATCGAAGCTAGGAGCTTTTCGGAGGAGTGATATTAAACACTTCAACGATGTACTTCGGACAACCCGAAGTAGTGATATCTGTGCAGGCGGGTTTTCTTCCGTATCTTCATGGTGTTGGCTCAGTCTTCGAGACGCTAAAACGACGCAGTACAGGACCGGGTTGAGAATCTTGTCGGCGTAGGAGAAAACACCAGTGCCAAGCTCGTTGATCATTGCTTCCATCATATTCAGGAATCCCACCTGCTTGCGCACAGGCAAGATCTCGTGATCAAAAGTACTCTCACGTATCCGAGTATTTTCAATCACCTTGACTCCACGAAGATCTCCAAGCGCAACATCGAGGAAACTTCCCATATCTTCGACGCTAAGCTGCCGTAAGACGGCTATTCTAGTGGCGTGAAGGCCATGACGCCCGCTTGCAACACCTTTCTTGGAGATTGTCCTCCCGTAGAGCAGCCTAAGTAGCACAGGCATTATGTCTGAACGATGTTCCGGTTGTATCTGCTGGTCACCTTGGAATAGCACCGTGAGCTCATTTTTGAACCTAGCTTCATCAAGTAGATACTCCAAGTTCTCTTGATACGGTTTAATTCCTTCCTGCTTCCAAGTCAAAATGGCTTTCAGGGCAGATTTTTGAACATCAATGTCACCATTCGCAAGCAATCCGAGAAGCGCCTCGTACACCCGCTCGCTCTGGTATAGTACCTTGGGGTTGGAGAATTGAGCAAAGACACCAAGGAGCGCTTTTTTGTCGAAGAGAGACCAGGAATCGCTAGAAAACTGCTCGGCGTTTTCGACAGAAGCATCCTGCTCATCGGCGTTCTGATTCCAGGACAGGAAATGAGGAACCAGCCTGCGAGACCGCTTTTCTATAATATTGGGCACAGTTGAGAAAATCTTGAGGGCTTGAGACCGTGCGTTGGAGGGCAGCAGGGGCACCGGAGCTTGACTCTCTTCAAATGATTCCAACATAATTTCGGGAGAACTACTAAGCACGTGCTCCGCTTCTCCAGCCCGTTCATGCAGTCTTGTTAGGTTTATGCATTCGAAATCCGTGGTGCCTGTGTTTCTACGTGCTCCTGTCTCCTTCTGTTGGCCTTCCCATCGCTTTGATAGAGCTTCGACCCAGTTGAAGCCAATCTCACAGATGATTTCTTCTCCATGTTTCACTTGGCTAATCCGTTGCAGTGCTTCTACAACCGAATCCCAGACCGGTGTCAAGCGCACAGTGAGTTGTCCGAAGAGAAACATAGGAATTGCTTGTCGAAGCCATGAATCTTCACTGAGCTGAGCATAATTCGCCGCGAGTTTCCGTATTTGAACGGAGAAAAGCCGGACGTTCTGGAGTTCTAACGGTGTCTCTTCTATTTGAATCATAATTGCCAATGAATCTAGCTGATCAGGTGCCACGTCAAGCTTACTGAGCAGCCGTAGAGAAGCCAACCGATGCCGGTGTGAAGGGGTAGATAGATTCTCAACGAGGCTATTCAGAAACGGGTCCCCTTCGCCTTCGCTTCCATCACTTTGAGATTGCGGGCTCCTCTTATGGTTTAACTGGTCCTCGTAGGTAACCATCGCTTCTATGAACCCGGTGAGGCGGCGGTAACGAGGAGTTGCGGCTTTCAACAAGAGCCCAAGTGAACTGTCAATCTTGCCGGCAGACTTACTCATTCGCAAGTATGCGGAAAACCCTTGACTCATGATAAAGCGGGCTTCTTCAGTAGCAAGGGACTGAGAGGGCTTTAGTGCAAGCTTGACTTTTCGTAGCAATAAATCAGCGATGGGTCCGTTCGTTGAGGGTCGAACGGTTGTTGATTCTAAGAGGTGAAGAAGAGCTGAATACTTGGGTAAACATTTGTCGTGCCATGTTTTAGGGTCTTTATCATAACTGCTTGAAGCCCCTTGTTCTGGAAAGGGGAAAATCTCTAGCCGCTCGAATTTGGCGACAATTTGGTCTTGCCATGACTGTGGCAATGAGAAGCCATCGGCATCCGCAACAGAAGGCAGAGCGTGGGATTTTATCATACGAGGCAGAAAAACGCATAGCATATCCTCGTTACAATCCTCGGACCAATGCATTACAACGAATCTGCGTTTGGCGTTAGCCCTTGTCATTCTCCTGCCAGTTGAAGAAGTCTTACTTTTGAAACGGCTTCAAGAAGAGACTTCGAAACCGAGTAGCATCAAGTTCCGAAAAGTATGAACAAAATGGTATGAACCACTTCATCAGAGGTTCTCGTGTCATAATGTCCATGAATTGGGTGATGCATGGAATGATATGATCCACTGGTGCCTGCTGCCATATAATAGCTATGTTTACCATGAGTTGATGCCAAATGGCCGACGCATCTACCTCATCAAGAACGCTCGGATTCTTTGAGAGAATCTTGAGGGATCCTAGCAGACAATCAAGGAGAGCAGACCACTCGACAATCCGATTTCCTTTCCGAGCACCCGATATAGTTCCCAGCAGCCGAATATAAAGGCAGTTGCGTAGCGGAAACTGTGCACGCAGGTCGTCTTTACCAGCTATCTCAGCAATGGTATTCGGAATTGGTCCAAAGGTCTCGGAAGTGGTATGATGGACAGTACTAATAAGCACGCCACACACGAGGTCAGACCATGTTACTGGTTCTGACGAGATAAATTCACCAGGGGGCACAGACGCAACCAGTGCTCTGATAATCTCGGGGCCTGTCGTATGTATGCCTTGACCTTGCCCTTTGATGGCCTCCGCAAACATAGTCGCTACACCATGGTGATATAGTCCAAACTGTCGGCTATCCCTGCTGTTTTCGAGATCAACTCTCGCATGCTCAATCAGCAGGGGCAATGCCTTTTCTCGGTTTGCTGGTGCCGCAGCCTTCTTGACGAGGAAGCTTAATGCTTCAGCAGCGAATCGAGCGATATGAGGAGGGTTCCGAGCCTTCCCTAGCAATGGAGCCAGAGCATCGTATGTAGGCCGTATATCTAGAACGACAAGCTTAGACAGATACTTGAAGAGAAAGGCCAAACAAGCGAAGGTCCACTCAATTACGGCAGCGTCTTGGGGTCGGCTAGCGAGTTCAGTGATCAGAGACAGAGCACAAGGGTAATGCTTCTCGAAACGTGTGCCTAGATCGTGTGCGAAGGCGGTCAACAGGTCTAGTAGCGGCTCCAGAGATTCCTGTTCATGCGCTGAGATGTATTTAACCAACAATTCCATAATCTTGTCCTCAAAGTGCAAGATCTGAGGTAGACTGTCAGAGAAGGGGCGGACATCGCGGCGAAACCAAGTGAAGCTTTTTGATATATTGAGATCCGCCCACTTTTCTATGCCATTTCTGAAGTATGAAGTAGTCGACTGAAGGTCTTCGGTCTCGAGGTCGTGGCGTCGTACTCTTCGTAGAGGATCGAGGGAATGGAGTTTAGAGATCTTGGTGGTAAAGGACTCCCATTTATGATTTTTCTGATGAGAAGTACCAGAATTGCCTTTTCGGGACTTAATTATTCGTCCCGATTGCACGGAGGGCATGCTGGCTGCTGAATTTGCGGCCGTGGCAGGAAAGATCTGCTGCTCATTTGGCAGTGAGTCGTGATAACTTGTAGTTTTTGGCCCCACCATACTTGTCGTCGCATCGCAAAGAAATTCAACTTTTTTTTCCACGGATGAATATCGGATGGGCTAAGATAAGATTGATAAGCTGATATGTTTTTCGATAAGCAATATCTTTACTTCAATTCTCCACTAATAAATGCCACTCACCCCTGTTCCAAGCAGCCAAGCTCAGCTTTTGGAGCTCGTCGCATTTTCAAAGAACATTGAACCAATTGGAGTTGAGGCTCACGTAACTTGTCTCACGGCGACTCATCTCAACCTCTGGGGGTCATCATGGCAGCGAAAATGTAGGTAATTCAACGCAATCATGTTTCCTCATTCCTGAGACTAATTCAATCTTTCTGAAGAATTGTGTTAGGCAGCATCAACGGCAAGCTCGATGCTGCTTTCTCGAAGCTCGCAGCGCTGCACCAGAAGCAGCACTTCTCCTTCGCCATAGTCACCGGAAATCTTTTTGCTACCGAGGAAGATGACGATTTAATCTCGCGGCTACTTAACGGTGAAATAAATGTGCCGCTCTCTACCTACTTCACTGCAGGCACGATACCACTGCCCGGGCGCGTCGTTGAGCAGATCGAGAAAGGCGAAGACGTATGTGGTCGCGTTCCATACTCCAGAGCTCAAATGTCCAGCATTAACTGCTTTTCTTAGATCTGCGAGAACCTTCACTTCCTTGGAAAACGAAGCGTCACTAAGACATCCGACGGAATAAGAATCGTCGCGTTGGGTGGTGCTTTAGATAAGACCGTTGTCGGGGGTCAGTCTAAAGAACAGCACCTGCCATTTCATACCGCCGACGACGCGAAAACCCTACGTGGAGCAAATACTGCCGACATTTTGCTTACTACTTGCTGGCCCTCTGGTGTATGGACGAATTCGAGCATCACTCTTGCGCCCGAGAACAAAGCGGCCATAGCCAGCACCCACGAGATAGCTGATCTGTGTGCGACTCTTAAGCCGCGCTATCACTTTACTACATCGCCTACGGACTTCTTCTATGAACGTGAACCGTTCTTCTACCCACCGAGCGACCCCGACTTAGACCGTAAAGCCGTTACTCGGTTTATCTCGCTTGCTCCTTTCGGTAACACAAGCAAAGCAAAAGCATTATACGCATTCAATCTTGTGCCTGGGGATTCGTCCTCTTCTATTCCGCAAGGTAGCACTGCTTCCCCGTTTTTGATCCGCACAAATCCAAGAAAGCGACCTGTTCATGATGATGACCACCCTGGTCGCTTTGCTAATGGCCGGGACCACCACGGTCGTCGCATGCGTCGCCGGAAAGACCGTTCACCCCCACCCGGGCCTGATCGGTGTTTTTTCTGTCTCAGCAACACAGATGTGGATACACACATGATATGCTCAATAGGGGAAGACTCCTATATAACCACAGCCAAGGGTCCATTGCCCGACTCCGACACATTCAGTTCGGCTGGCTTGCCTTTCCCCGGCCATCAACTCATCATACCTCTCCCACATGAACCCACAATTCGCCTAATGGGTAACGACGCCAGCAGGACTTATAGAGAGATGGCACGTTTCAAGGAGGCATTGCAAGCAATGGTAGCATCCAAGTCAAATCATAAACTCGGCGCAATCACGTGGGAAATTAGTCGCCAGTCTGGGATTCATGTCCACTGGCAATTTTTGCCTATCCCTATAGATCTTATTCGCAAGGGCCTTGTCGAAGCTGGGTTCAAGGTCGAGGCCGAGAATCGGCAATACCCTCCCTTCGAAGAAATAAGCCTAGACGCCGGCATTGACGAGGTTTCCGACTACTTCCGCTTATGGATCTGGTCTGATGATAGCGACGTCAACATTCAAGGGAAGGAGTTAGTCATGCGTCTGGATAATGACATTCGTTTCGATCTTCAATTCGGCCGACGGGTTGTAGCAAAGCTGCTTGGGCTTGAAAATCGTCTGTACTGGCAGGATGTTGTTCAACCCATTGCCGATGAAACTCAAGACGCTGAAAAGTTTAAAGAAGCTTTCAAGCCGTGGGACTTCACTTTAACAGCTTTTTGATATCTTCACTGGGATTAGAATTAGTGGCTCGGAAAACTTCGATACCCGCTTCCATATTTTCGCTGCATTTGCATGGAGTTTGGTCGCAAGCATTACGCATTATCATGGAGTTAGGTTCTTCAGAATGAACCATGCGTTTCATTTCTATACTACGGATATAGGTCGGATGTTAGCGAAGTCCATTACGACGAATCCGCCAAAACTCCATATTAAATATTCGAGTCTAAAAATATATAACTATATATTAAATACGAATAAGTAGATAAATTAATAGATATTTAAACTATATACGGTAATCTATTTATATTTTATATATAAAATAAATATTATTAACGATAACCTTATATATTAATTTATATATATTATTATATAGTTTTTTTATTTATATAAAATTATAATTATATAATAAATCTTTATTTATTATTAATTTAAAAAATAAATCGTATCGTTTATAAATAAACTTTTAAATGTATAAAAAACCTATAACGGTTTTTTATTATTATTATTATTAATAAAAATAATATCCCATTTTTCTTTTTTAATAATAGGGCTATTTATATAAGATATAATTAAATCTTTATATTATATAAATTTAAAGAGATAGGGTTTAATTAATAACTAATTTATCCGCTTATATAAAATATAAATAAACTTTATAAATTCGAAAGCCGGTTTAAGGTATTATTTTTTACTTTCCGATAGCGTATATATTTTTTTTATAATTAAAAATATTCTTTTTTCTTTTATTAAATTTTAATATTTTTTAAACTATATATTCCTTTTTTATTTTATTATTTATAATTATAATAAATATTTTTCTATAGTTTATTTAATATTTATATATAATATAATATCGGTTTTAATTATCGGTCGGATAAAAAACGCATTTTTATTTAATATAAATAATATAGTATATAAATTAAATTTCCCCGAATATAAATTAATATTATATTAATATATAAATATTAATAATATAAAAAAATTACCTTTTAATTAATATTTTTTTAACGGATTATTAATAATTATATAGGTTCGATATTTATAATTTAAAATTAATATATATTATAAAGTTTTTAGGCGATTTTAATAAAAAATAGTATTATAACCTAACTATTTTTTATATATAAGTAGATTTAAAATATTATACCTTAATATATAATATTAATAAAATAAGTTAAAAATATAAACTATATAATATTAATTTATATATATATATATTAAATATTAAAATAAAATAAAGGCAAAATATATAAGCTATAATATATATAGATATAGATATTAAGGTATATAAAAAATACTAATATAATAAAAAAAAATATAAGCTATAATATATATAAATATAGATATTAAAATATATAAAAAAAATCGATATAATAAAAAAAAATATAAATTAAAATACGTATAAATATAAATATTAAGGTATATAAAAAATATTAATATAATAAAAAAAAGGTATATATTACTAAATATATACGGTTAAATAAAAAAAAAAGGTAATTATATCTATAAATAATAAAAAAAAATTATAAAATATTATATATCCATATAAAAAAAAATATAAATATCGGTTTAATATATACGAATAAATTTTAAATATTAGGAATAATAATAATATTATTATTATTTTTATTAAATTTTTTAATATTTTTCGCCTCTTTTATATAACTATAAAGTTAATAAATATTAGTCGTAATAATAGAAAATAGGTTTAATATAGATATATATAATAAGGCTTTATAATATTATAATATTATTTTCTTTATTAAATAATAATAAAGTACTATATTTATATTAATATAGTTAATATTTAATATATTACTTTAAAAAGTAAATAACTATATACGGTATTATAATATATTATAATATAAAAAAATCTATTATTAAAAATTAAAAATAATAAAGAAAATATAATTATAAATAGCAGATTATATATGGATTAAAAATTAAAAGGTTAAAAATTAAAAATTAAAAAAAATATAAGCGAAAAATTAATACGTATAAAAAAATATATAATATATTAAATATTATAATAATTATATTATTTAATTTTTCTATTTATATAAATTTTAAGCCCCGCTTTTTTTTTTTTTTTTTTTACCCTATATTTAAATTGTTTTTTATTTTTTTATTTCGATATATAAAATTTATTTTTCTATTTTTTATATATTATATATAAAACTTATTTTATATATAATATTACGTATAGGATATTTTTTTTAAAATTTTAATAATTATTTTTTTAAATTTAAAAATTAATTTATAAATAGACTAATTATTAATTAAATATTTACTAAATTTAAATCAATTTATAGCTAAAAGCCGGAAAAATAAACCTTAAAAAAATTCTTTAAAACTTAGGGCTTATAAAAAGCCGTACGGATAAAAAATAACCTATTATCCGAATTAAAAAAGGAAATTTTTTTTTTTTTAAAAATTAATATATCTAATAATTAAATACGTACGGTATTAAAAAAAAAGTTAGAAACTTTTTATTTATTAACTATAAACTATTTATAATTAATTAGGATTAAAACGGCGTACGAAAATACCTAAAAAAAATAATAATAAATTAATAAATACCGAACTATATTAATAAAAAAATATTTTAAATCCGGAAGGATTAATAAATATAATTATAATTATATATATAATTATATCCGAATATAAAGGAAAATATTTCCTTAATATATTATTATTCTTTTTTTTCTTTCTATATAATATATATTAATCTTTATAGTTATTTTTTTTTTAAATCTATAAGGAGTTTTTTCCTAATATAATTTATTATTATATATAATATTAAAGCCGCTATATAAAAGGTAAATTTATTATATATAAATTTAATTAGGTTTAAAATATTAACGGCTATAAAAAACTTTTACGTTAAGGTTTTATTATTTATAAAAAAATAAATAACTATTTATAATATATAATATAATATTATATTAATTATTATAAAAAATACTATAATCTTAACGGTAATTTAATATTTTTATATTATACGGTATTTAAAATATATCCCATATTATATTTAAGCTAATAAAAGTAAAAAGGTACCCTTTTTATTAATTATATATTAAATTTTTATATAAAAAAATTACGTTAATAAAAATAGATTTCCTATTAAATTTAAAGATTATTTTTATTATAAATAAAATATAGATAATATCCGAATTAAATATTAATAAAGATAGTTTAAAAAATTATATTTTATATAATAAAAAATTAATAATATTCCTTTATACGGTATATATAAATTATTAATATATAATTAGCTATTATTTAAATAGCTAAAATATTATCGATTATAGATTTAATATAATATAGTATCCGAAATTATATTATTAGCTATATATATGTTAATTATCCGATATAAAGTTAATATATTTATCGATCGTTAAAATAAATACTGTATTTATTTATAACGAAATAAAATAAATAATATATAAAATTAATTATAAAAAAACTATTTTATTTTTAATCTAGATTTCGTTTTTTAATAGGGATTTTTAATTAATATTAATTTTTTATAAAAAATTTATACTATTATTTTAAACGAAAATATTAATAAATATTTCCTAAAAAATACTATAGTATAATACGAGGAATTTTTTTTATTTATTAAGTTTAATTATATAAAAAAAAATAGCTATAAATTTCCTTTTATTAATACGTATTATTAATTTCGTATAATAATTAATTAAAACCTAATTTATAATAATCCCTTTTAGCTTTTTTTATATTTTCCTAATTTAATAAAAGGCTTAAGTCGAATTTAGTAAATATTAAATAAACTTAACCGGTTTTTTTCGGATAAAAATATATATTAAATTATATAAAAAGTCGATTTATAATAAACTATATTTAATAAATAGCTTAATTTTTTAAACGTAGCTAATACATTATTACATGGGGATGTGCACGGACCACCGTGCACGGACCATACTGGGTTATGTGGGTGATATTAATAGATTAAATAAGCATGCAGCTTCTTTAAGAAGCTGTAAGGTGGAGATTTCTCTCCATCTTTTTCATCTATAAATACATTATCTTTTTACACACATTTTTGATTCTTTATCAGTAGCTTTATATAAAAATATTATAATTATAAAAAACGAATATTAAAATAACGATTATGTTAAATTAAAAAATTAAATATATATAAAGATTAAAAATTTATCGGATAATAATAAAAAATAGAACTAATAAAACTACCTTATAAAATAAAAAGAAATATCCTTTAAATTATATTAAAATATATCTATTAATATTTATTTAAATATTATATATCTTTATAATAAAGTCGTTATATAGCTTTATTTATATAATTAAATATTTATATAGGTATTATATTTTATTTCCTTTTATTTTTATTTAAAAATTAAGTAAATATAATTAATTAAAATAGGCTTATATAAAATAATAATTATCTATTTAAAATTAAAAAGGTATTTTTTTAATTTATAATAGTATTATTTTTATTATTAACCTTTTAAAAAATTATTATATTATTTAATTAAATAGGTATTAATAGCCGATTTATTAATATATTATATAAGGAAATTAAATTAGGGGTTTGTTTTATTTTTATTACTATTTTTAGTAAATAATTAGTTAATAATACGTATAAAAAATATAGTTTAAATATATTATTTTTATTTATATTTAATTAAAATAATATTTTATTAATATAAAGTAATTCGGAATAATAAAAATCCTTTTTTTTTATATATATATAAAATAATTTAAAATAAGCTGTTTAAAATTATATAAAAAGAATTACGAAGCCTTTTTTTTATAAAATAGCTAATTATCCGATAATTCCGAATCCTTTTTAATAATTTAAATTTTTTTATAGGTAATATAAATTTAAAAATACTTATTAAAATTTTTAATTTTTATAATTATAAAATATTTTATTAATATATAGATATTTTAAATAATAAAAGCGAAATAAAATAAATTTATATATTTTTTTTTATTAATTTTCTTAAAAAAATCTATCGTATAGCTTTTTAATATAATATTATTATTTATTTTTTAAAAATTTATATTTCTAAATTTTTCCTATTAATTTTATATATTAATAATACGTTATTATTTTATATAAATATCGAAATTAAATAAGGTTTTATATAAATTAATTTTATAAATTAGGATCGAAATATTAAGATTTAAGTTTAGTTTTTAAGTTATAATTAAAATATTAATAATAAAATAATAAACTATAAGGTTTATATATAATTTAAAAGTTAAAAATTATTTTATAAATTTATTTTTTATAGTATTAAAAACTATAGCTATAAATAAAAAAAATTAAATAGTTAATTATTTATTTAACTTTATTATTATTAATATTATAATATTTATATTATTATACGAATTCTTTTTACGTTTTATTTTAATAATTAAAAACGGAAAGATAAAATATTAAAATACTATAATATATTAATTAGTAATAATAAGGTCGTTTTTTTTTTAATTTTTTTCGTATAGTTTTTAGGTTTTTAAATAAACTAAATAATATTAATAATATTATTATTATTAATAATTAAGGCTTTTATAATAGAAAATTTTTCGGTACCTATATATATAGAAAAATAATTTTTAATATATAAAATAATCCTATATTAACTATAAAGCTTTTAGCTTTATTTTTTTATAATTAAATAAAACTTCCTATATATAAAAAGTTTAAAATATTTATTAATTATAATAATAAAAATAATAAAGTAAATAAAGGGTTTTAAATTATAAATAATAATTTTTAAATATTTCGTATAAAAAAAAAGGAAAAAGAAAATAGGAATTTAAATATAGTTAATAAAAAAATATTTTCGGTACGGCTAATAATAATATTTAAATATTAATAAAAGGTAACTATTTAATATAGGAATTATATACGGCTTTAAATAAAATATAGTTAAAATAGATATAATAAATATTAAAAAAATATATTTAAATTTACCTATTATTATACGGATAACGTTTTAGCTTTAAAATTTTTTAATTTTTAATTTTTTACCTTTTAACTTTTAATCTATATATAACCCTTTATTAATAATAATATTTTTTTCGTTATTTTTTAAATTTAAATTTAATTTTTTTTATATTATAATATATTATAATATTATATATAATTATTTACTTTTAAAAATAATATATTAAATATAAACCTTATTAATATAATTGTAGTATTTTATATATATTTAATAAAGGTAGTAATGCTTTAATTTTATATATTTTTATTATATATACCTATATTAAATTTATTTTTTATTATTATAATTAATATTTATTAATTTTATTATAAAAATATTAAAGTTCCGAATAACTATAAATTAAAAAAAGTTAATAATAATTTTATTAATATTAAAAATATTAAAATATATATTAAACCGGTATTTATATTTCTTTTTTTTATATAAATATATAATACTTTATAATTTCTTTTTATTATTTATAAATATAATTACTTTTTTTTTTAACCGTATATACTTAATAATATATACTTTTTCTTTTATTATATTAATATTTTTTATATATTTTAATACCTATATCTATATATATTTTAATTTATATTTTTTTCCTTTATTATATCGATATTTTTTATATATTTTAATATTTATATTTATATATATTTTAATTTATACCCTTTTTTTTTATTATATTAATATTTTTTATATATTTTAATACTTATATTTATATATATTATAGCTTATATATTTTACCTTTATTTTATTTTAATATTTAATATATATATATAAATTAATATTATATAATTTAAACGAGAGTTATTTCTAATAACCGATATAAATATTTCGGCTAATAGTATTAAATTTTAATTCTATACGTATAAAAAAAATAATTAAATTACTATATCGTTTTTTATCTATACTATTTATATATTTTATATTTAATTTTAAATAAATATAGCGAATATTAAATTTATATAAATATTAATTATATATTAATAAAAAATTAATTAAATATAAATTTTTATTACCTATTAATAGTTATATATAAACGTAATATTAATTTATATTCGGGGAATTATTAATTGTACGCTATACTTTTAATATTATTAAAAAATGCGGAATTTATTTAATAAACTTTTTTACCCATTTTATTATTATATATAAATACGTTATAGCTTTTAAAAAAATATATATTATAATTATAAATAGCCGGATATAAAGGTAAAATATAATTTTATTTATAATAAAGAAAAATAGAATAATTTTAATTATAAAAAAAAGTTTATACGCCGTTAAAAGGTAAAAAATAATGCCTCGAACCGGCTTTTAAACTTATAAAATTTATTTATACTTTATATAAATAAATATACTAATTATTAATTAAACCCTATCTTTTAATGCTTTATATAATATTAAGCTTTATCTATACCTTATATAAATAGCCCTATTATTAAAAAGAAAAAACGGGAAATTATTATTATTAATAATAATAGCAATAAAAAACCGTTATAAATTTTTTATATATTTAAAGGTTTATCGATAAATAATACAATTTACTTTTTTAATTAATAATAAATAAAGATTTATTATATAATATTAATTTCGTATAAATAAAAAAGCTTTATAATAGCTTTATAATAATATTATATTAGTTAATATATAAAGTTATTATTAATAATATTTATTTTATATATAAAATATAAATAGACTACCGTATATAGTTTAAATACCTATTAATTTATCTACTTATTCGTATTTAATATATAGCTATATATTTTTGGACTCGAATATTCAATATGGAGTTTTGGCGGATTTATTGTAATGGATTTCCGCAAATGTATTGCGAGTCTGGTTATATATGCCAGTGACTAAGGTTAGGGACTTACTTAAAGTCATTGTCGCCATTATTATCTCGGCATCTACGCTCCCAATGCGCAACACAATCCAGGTTTCTTGCTCATTTCACCAAGCTTCTAGATAGCAAATAATCACACGGACATTAAGTCGCATGACTTTTCGAAGCTATAGAGATATTTCAAGTTCTAGCCGGTCGTAAGCTGCGTATAACTTTATTGGCACGACAGTAAGTGTGTATTCCGCAGGTCGTCATTCTTTTCTCCAGAGTTCCTATACCGGGAATTACACAACCATATCTTTCGTTACGGGGTCTCCAACCAGCTTATCCGCCTCGTCCCGAAACACCTTCCTTAGGCGCCGTTGATGCCACCAGGCGAGCGCGCACACAACTACAAGCACTCCGACAGCAGTATTTCCAATGGTAGTCCACCACTTCAACGCAGCATCTATAGACCCGGCGGCATTGTTGCTCAGCACAACATACACATCCGGATTATCCAGCTGCAGCCAATACCTCGCCGGTACCTTGGAAGTGTCAGTATGCGACGACCAATCATTCTCACAATTTTAGGGGTCCACAGAATCTCTCTCTCTCTCTCACCTTACAAGCACAGCTTCGATACACGCCCAGGAGCTGCATGAGCGTCCCGCCCACGGCCGCGAATACAGCGAAGAACCCCACGAAGACCTGCCCCCACCAGCATATACGCTTCGCAACGGGACTCTTCTCGGACCAGCGCGCTCCGTACTTGATTCTCAGTCTGGCCGCCCACGTCCACAGCGCCATCTCGCAGACCTGGCTTATGGCGTATATCAAGTACGTCAGGCTGCGGCAGGAAAGCCCGGCCGTCGGCGTATTGTACGAGACCAGGAACGCGAGGGCGCACGGTATCAGCAGCAAGAGCAGGGTCGAGACGAAAACGTAGGAGCAGTCCTGCGCGTTCAGCGTGAGCGAGTCGCGTAACTTACTTGGGGAAATCCCGTGCTCCCGTCTTCGGTCCTCGACCAACATCGTGTATTCGTCGACAGCCTCCTGGACCCATTGCCGCTTGTTGAGCCCTCGCTTCCAAAGCTTGACTGTTCTAAAGCGACCCTCAAATGCCGTTTCGAGCAGGCTATAGCCTTCAATTCGCCGAATAATGAAACCGGCGTATTTATGTGCCTTGGCTCTCTTGATGTGTTGTGCCCAGAAGCTCATTTCGTATTTGTCCGGGTCAGCGACCTTACCACCGTCGTACACGATGGCCTCGAGTGTACTGGGACTGTTGGAGGCTAGCATCGCGCAGGAGACAATGGCTAGGTAAGGAATCACCATCCACCCTATGAGCAAGTCAAGTGTCAGCAACTTTACGGCACGGCGGATTCTAAGGAGGTAACTTGGGCCAGCCACTCACACATGCCAAACGCGAGCGCATGAGCAGTGTCGTCGTCGCCCAAGTTATTGTCGATATCCAAAACCGTGTAAATAAAGCCGCCAACGAAAAATAATATCGGTGCTCCAACAGTTGATCCAAAACTAAAGTCTCACTATTAGTTTTCGATGTGCCCTATATGCCTATATGGACTTACCTCGTTTGGGAGTTGAGTAGAGACTTAAGCTTGGTAGGCAAAGATACAGCGTCGGCATCCCGACGACCCGCCATCCTCGAAGCCTCATCCTCATCGACCATGGCCATAACCTTTTTCCAAATACTATTATGCGCGAGAATTTTCCCCTCCGCATCACTGACATCACTATCATGACGCCCATTCACAACCGCCTCATGTTGTTCCAGCGCCGCCATGCGAACATTACCAACAACCACAGCCAACAGCAACTGCGCCCTCAACCTGAGCGGGATACTCGGCGGCCGTTCCTTGGGCGGGGCCAAGAATTCAAGCACCTTCCGATCAAGCGCGTACTCATAAACCGCGCTCAAGAGCATGGGACCCGCGAACGCGAAGCAGATAGCGAGCCAGAGGAAAGTATCCACGGTCACGAGCAGGAGGGCGCCGAGGAGGCGGACCCAATACGAGGCGAAGCCGACGAGAGTGCGGGGGTGGGCGCCGAAGACGACGTCGGGGATCCGCAGCTTGCGCGTGCGCGGCACGTTGGCGCAGAACGCGAGGCTCGGCACGATGAACTGCACCAAGGGCCCGATCCACTGCTGCGTCGCCAGGTAGTGCGACATCTCCCACCCGGGACACCGCGTCGCGCACCAGGCGTAGGGGACCGCTACCACGGGCGCGCCGCCCACGTCGCCGTTGAACGTCGCGCCGCACGGGAACTCGTCCGCCGCGACGGCTGCCTCGAGCCCGGCCATCGACAACCCAGGCGCGATGAACGACGGCGAGGCGTACGAGAGGTTGCCGTCTTCGATCGTCAGCGATTCGTTCAGCGCCACGAGACAGCAGTGCGTGAAGTTCTGCCCACCGAGGCCGGCTGACAGCGAGCTCGGTGGGTTGGGCGCGAGGCCCGCCAGCTGCGTGATTGCGTCCCCTACGCTAGCTAGTGCCATAGCTAATGATGGGCTAGGCGTGGTAGATACTAATTAGCCGATATGGCGTCGACTGAGGGAATAGCCTCAGAAAGTCTAATAACTTGGTCGATAGGTCTAGTTGTCTTCAGTCATAGGTTTTAGCATTAAGAGACGATTAGGTACACTACCGCATCCTCCTCCTCCTCCTCTTTCTCCTACCCATACGTAATTGCGGTGATTGCGCCCAACCCCGAAATTTTCAGAGCGATCGTCAGAAGTTCCCGACAGTAAGGTAAAGTGCCGTGTGGCGCTAAGTGTGTCTCACGATATAAGGTATTCATAGGACACACGCAAAATCAAGTAGAACAAGGCCTCATGTACCAGCCTCTTACCTTGTGCCAATGACATCCAACTATAGGTATTGGTGCTATTTCTACCATGCTGTGTAACTAGGATCGACTGCATTTACGACACTTTCAGTATAGAATGTATCAGGATGTGGTTAAGCAAGCGATACGACTTCAGTGTAGTTCTATTTCCACAGTCATGCTGAAATAAGAATGAAAAGTCCGGCAACCAGTGTACCCTCAGCCATTGAAAACTTCAGTGTTAATTCTTATGCCTTTCAAACTGCAGTATCGATATTCTACTATTTCAAATAGCTCCTAGATTGTCGAAACGTCAAATTTAACAAATTTCTGAGACATCAATGAGTACATCAAGGCTCACCACATTTAAATACCTATGTCATAATAGGGTGTCTAGGTTTAAATGATCACGACGCTATTCTTATGATTTCCTGCAAAGCCAGCAGGTAATATAATCAGCAAATAGGCAATCAACGTCAATCGTACACGCGGTGATTCCAACGTCCCCACAGGAGTAGACTGGTATATCAGGTATCAATGGGCTGGTACATTTTGTCAAAGCGCGAAATGGGAGCTTTTCACGGGCATCTCAGATCATACTATCGCAATAAAAAAGGGCCGCTTGGCATATATTTATGTGAGCTTTATCATAAAATTCCTAGGGCTAATGCCATTCATTTACATGTATGATACGCTATTCGGCAGACTCAGTTACCCGAACAAGTTAGAGGAAAGTATTTTCACTGAGATCATGGAAGAAAGCATATGTTATGCCTGAAAGGTACACACAACAGTACTGAGGCATGACAAATAAATATACGGTTTGTGTCCAAGAAAAGTGTGATTGTATGGAGCGTGATGCATAATAGGGGGTACCTCATCTGCTCAAGTACCCTACAGACACTGTACAAACGAGGGTACAACCCAATACTACACACATCTGCAGGATAGTGAAAATGTCATATGTATACAGTTCTAAGTTTTGTTTAATTTCTCAGGATCAAGACGGGTTGACAAACATTATTGTCTCCAATAAGTAAAGAACTAAGAAGTGGACGAAGAAGTCTTCCTGCAGGGAGGACAATCAGCCCATAACATATTATGATATCTACTGATTCGCGAACTGAGAAGGTACCTCAACGCACAAAGGGTGTTTTTAAAGGTTTAGAATATACACAGTACTAAGAACTATTAAACAACGGTGAGCCAATACTTAGGTACCAACTCAAAAAATCATGGCATTCACTCCTAGGCAAGTCCGTCGTGATTTTTATCATAACCACAACATACTACCTCTAGGTACAAAGCAGCTATTGGTAATACTCATACTGACTGTATCAAGTCGGTCAGAGTAATCACTCAGCCCTTGGCTTATAACTGGATTAAAATAAAATATTATGTATACCATATCTCTGCTGGTATTAGGATTCAGTAGATTATTAACCCTTAGAAATATAAAAGTCACATGTATGTGCTACGGTTCTTATATACATAACTACTAGGGCATAAAGAAACAAGGCTATAACATTCTACTAATATCTCTGATGAAACATGGTGAATATTTATATGTCTACTTTCTACACAGATGGTGAATGGCTCTTGCTGTTATTTTATGAAATACTGTGATTATTATCACTGATGCTGCAGTGAATATAAGGCGCTAGGTATTGCTTGTTTAGAAATAGTGGTAGTGCTTCACAAGCAACCTATTAAGACTTGTAATACTGCTCCTTAAAATACTTATGTACCTAGAAGTATAGGTAGGGGCTGAGAAGAATTAACAGTGTCTTAATAATAAGGCAAAATACAGCAACAAAGGTACCTTGTCGTTAAATCAGAATCAGGACTGCGCTAGCGCCCTTTTAACAATAAGGTATGGAATCACAATGGGTGAATGTAAAATCAAATAGCAGGTGATCCTAACCTGGGTGATTCCAAGCTGGCTGAGAAATTTTCCATAAATACCTATGCCTCGTCGACTCCCACCCACCACCATTTTCCAACACATCTCACCATCTCACATATACATCAATTAACATCATCATCGGTTGTCACCTTTACTTGTTCTAAGCCTGTATCATAATAACTTCACTATATATATCATCAAGCCACTATCATCCCCAACAATGCTTTCAACATATCAGAAAGGAAAACAGAACAAGGATGACACCAACTCCCAGAACATCGAGCAACACTTTTCAGCCACAGCAGCAACGCGCTCCATCAAGAAACACCAGAACAACACCACCGTCTACGTAGAAAGAGTCGTGTAGACAGAGTCACATCGGGGAGATGCCCCCCGAACTTCATAGTTGGTCATACAGTAAGTTGCTGTTTTGTTTCATACCTATACCGTCGGCGATCATGTTAACATGATATTTACTAGGAAAGCTAGTGGAAACAAGGGAACAAGACAAGGGTGTCCGGCTCAGGCCCATCCCCCATGGCATAATTGTCATAGCATTATCACGGCATATTCACCAGCCGTGAGCATAACAATGCCCCTCCACTACAACAGGACGACCAAATATCTTGGTACTACGAGGTCACCAACCCGACCTCCACAACCTAGGGATGAGAATGCTGAGGCGCACTCTCATCCCTAGGGATGGACAAAACATCACAATCCCACAGGCGGACGTAGTCAACGCAGTAATCAAAGGTAAGTACAGAACCATGTCTTTGATTTGTACCATCTAATAACAGACACACTAACGTTAAATAATAAAGGTCATACTATTCCAAACCGTGTGAACCATGACCGACTTACTGGTGATGTGGGTGCTGAGGCTGCTGGCATCACCGCCATTGAGATGATGGGGGGAGGGGAGGATGGGTCACAGCCGACGACGCTCTGCTGGTCCGTCAGACTCTCAACAGTAAGTATATAAATGTTACGTATTTGTAGATGTGATGGGATGTCCTGACATTAAATAGTAGGGACCACACAATTCCGGCTGGTGCAAACCATAGCCAGCTTGCCGGCAGTGTAGGTGCACCGGACCGCCGGCATCCTACCGATGGAAATGATCGCATCCCGAGGTTGGATCACGGCGGAACGCCCTTTCTAGACCATGACTTCGAGTCTAGATATCCACAGAGGAAACTATAGCACCCACCACAACAGCCGAGCAGCACGGGCTGCCAACCCACCACCGGCTGCTAAACCACCACCGGCTTTCAAAAGCTCCAGAGACGAGGCGTCTCTGGAGCAAGATAGCCAGCGGCAATGGCCGCCACGACGGCGGCTATCGTCCAACACTACCGACGCAGCCAAGGCTCAACAGACGAGCCTTGGCAGGCAGGGCGGGTTCGGCACTAAATCCGAACCTAAGAAGAGGCTCGATCGCCACTGGCGCTGGCAAGCGAAAGGCTGCCGGCGCCAGCTTGCAAGTGAACCATGACGCAACATCTACGTCCGACAGATGTGAGGGCTACGTGAATCAGAAAGACCAGTTCGTATGTGAAGAGGTTGACAGCCGGGATGGATCGAAATGTTTATCCGTCATGAAGAATGCAGTCAAAAATATCACATCGCACTTTAGTAGCCTGCATCTCCATGGATCAGCCTACATCAAGAATGATAGCACTGAGACCCGCTACCGATACTGCAAATACTAGTTCAGCCTACATTGACTGAACTGCGGACATCATTGAGCTACCGAAGGTCATGAAAAACCAGGCCAAAAACTCGGCAAACAATATAGCTCATAACATAGCAAATTTTGACTAATTTTTTGATGTAAATGTTTGCTCAGATGCCTTATATGTGATAAAAGAAGGAACGTTTCCAAGGGTCCTGATATTCATGTAAGAACTATGTACTACTGAAGGTGTTGTCGACGTAAAGAGCTGTTCTAATATTATTGATGGCTCCTCACTTCACATTCCAGTTCTAGACCCTGCTTACAGACAACCTTCTAATTGTTCAAGATAATGATGATATATTCAAAATCATACAGACTTGAGGATATGATAACCGTGTAGTATTTCATGTGCTTGGTAACTCTTAAAGTATTACAAGCTATCACAACCCTATTATTGGCATTGCCTCTTGTAATATGTATATATTTCTTGATATTTCCATATGTGAAGAGCCTGAAGCCCCCCTTATCCCCATACTCTTATTTTCTATGCCATGTATGTAGTTATAGCTAGGGAAGACTAATGACAGTCATATCTGACAGTGCAATAGTTTTAATGTTCTACTCAGTGTCACCACAACATTGAAGTTGAGTAAGCATTGTCAGACGGCGCTCAATACCTACATCTGAAGTATTCGAGACTAGGCTACAGTAACGACTTGATCGTTCCTAATAGAAGTCGATCCTTACACCCGCATTCCTGAACTTAAAAGAATTCACGAGCTCTTACAATAGATGATCAGCCCTCTGAGTCTCTAAGGTATGTCGACTAGCCCGACGCAATTTTAGAAATCCAGCCATCTACCTACCTATTCCGGGGCCAGGTCCTACGGTCATTGGGCAGCTTGTGGCTCAACTTGCATACATCACATTCACGAACTACGATAGTGGACCAATTCCCAACAACTAAACGACCAAAGACTCCAATTGCTCGAACGAGCCTCAGCTTCGGCATCTCAGCTATCTACAGCCTATGTAACAACTCAGCTCGCAACTCCACCCGCCTGCGCATTAGCAGCGTGCCCCATCCCCCAATTAACCCAATCGGAGAAGAAGAAGCCCTGCATCCTGATCTCGCCCTTCTGACAGTCGGCAAACGTCTGGGCATATACGGCGTTGATGCGATCGACGTTAGCCCTGCTGTTTGCGAACAGGCTCGACGCGACGAGCAGGCTGGCGACCGACGCGACCCTGGCGAACGCGTGCGAGGCGTCTTTGGCAGCGTGCAGGTGTATCTCCTCCAGCAGCGCGAACTGCGCCTCGGCGTTGATGTTGTTGATCGCGGCTTGGGCGGCCCGCGCCTTCTTGAACGCCTTGGAGAAGTTCTCGATGATCACGACGGCCTTGTTGGCGAGGGGCTTGGCCGTGGTGATCCGCACGAGCTCCAGGAGGGGCAGGAGGAGGCTGAAGGCCGATGGGTTGGAGGCCTCGTGCTTGACGTAGATGGCGAGGAAGTCGAGGACGCGGTGCTTGAACATGATGACCGACTCCTTGGCGTCCCTTTTCTCCTTCTTCTTGCCCGAGTTCTTCGTCCGCTGCTTGAAGACCTCGACGAGCTTGTCGTCTAGCGCCATCATCTCCGAGTCGGTCATGTCGGAATCGTTATCTGATGATTCGGCATCTTTATCCTTGTCCAAACGGTGACTCTTTAAAACCTTTGCGAGGGCATCGTCGAAATTCGCAAGCTCTTCAGAATCTGCCTCTGTCTGCTTCGCTTCGTCCTCATCGTCCTCATTATCTTCGTCACCATTTTCCATTGGTTCCGCCCCATTTAGAGTAACAAATTCAACATTCGAGCCGATTTCCGAGATTTCATCTTCTTCGACATCTTCGACGTCCTCACCAGATTCGGAATCTTCGGCGTCATCCATCTCTTCATCTTCATCCTCGATATTTTCAAATAGAGCTTGATATCCCTTCTCGTTTTCTTCCGCAAATAGCGGTTCCGTAAGTAGTTCAAGAGCTTCAGAAGACACTTGGGATGTGAACGCCTCAAAGACTTGTTCGCTGATCTGCCGCATCATAGACGATTGACGCGATACTAAAGTGAGTAATATCTCCACTAATAGTTCAGATGTGCCGCTTTCTTTGCTTTCCATCTTCTCGGAACATCGCTGTAGATCCTGGAGGATACTAATGGCATCCGGCGCTCCATCATATAGTTGTAGAATGGTGGTAGCATATAGCATGGCGAGGCCAAGAGATGCGCCAGAATTCTTCTCATCTGACTTGTTGGTTTTGAGCAATTTCCGCATTGCTTTCAGTGCGCTGTTCCGCTCGGCCTCGATTTCCGAACTCATACTTACTGCCGTGGGTTCAAGTGAAATCACAGCATCACATAGGTACTCAGCATCATTACGCGGTCTCATGAGCTTACCAAACGTAGATGCAAGCAATCTCCGGAATACCTCCCTTGATTTGTCTGAAAGACTTGGTTTAAACTGCTGCTGGGCTGAATATGCGCATGACGCTAGCTCCTTTACCCCAAGCTCCGCAACATTCATGGAGTCACTATCACCACCAGAGGTTCCGGGAGGTGATTTTGCTTGTATGGCTAACTTGGATACGTATCCAGCGTAGATATGTCTGAGTTTCTCGGTTTCGCCGGACGCACTACTATTAGTTAATAAACAGACTCATTCATTTTGAGATAACAGAGATGATCCTTACTCGTTCATAGTGAGCACGGGCTCTCGAAGAAATTGGAGAACACTTTTTGCATTAGCGGCAGAGGCCCATTGTAGCAAGCTCTCAATGGTTTTAGTGTTCGTTCGTATATCAAAGTCATAAGCCCCGAACTTTCCAAGAAGCTCCCTCAGAACTGGCAGCAAGAGCTCTGGGGAAGTTTGCACAGCCTTCTCAATCGACTGTAGGCTTTTCAATGCAGCACGATGCAGGTACCGATCCTCCTTAGCAGCTTGATTGATCAAACACTTCATGAGATTCCGGGTGAATAGTTCGTTGACTAGTTGCTTATTTCCGGATGCCAATCCCTGAAGGAACTTCTGGAATATCATGAAACCGCGGAACTTTTGCGTGTCGGAAGCATTCTTAGAGAAAAGGCCATCTGCAAATCGAAATTAATACTGAAATTGAACGGCTGGAGACACACTTACCATCTATAACAGTAGTCCAGAAGAGTTTCAGCTGGTCGCCGTTCTGTTTACCACTTGTTTGGTTTTCCCCACTGAAGGACGCAAGAATAAGATCCCAAACGAAATGCAATTGGGCATTCCACCCGCTCTGCTTAATTTTCGCAGCCGTCGGGTCTTCTCCAATATCATGTACCACGTTGTCTTTCAGCACTCGAGCGACTTCGGGTAATACGCCAGAGCTCATAGGATCATACCAGGGTTTTGAGGGGGTCTTTATGCTGGGATAACAACTTCGCGCTTTAATCCAGATCCCGACACCCTCTGCAGTCTTGCCGAGCCCAATATCAGACAGCTTCCGGAGAGTTTCCTCGGCTCTGTCCTGCCCCATCTGAGGAAGTGACTCGACAATTATCCATCCACAGTGTGACCGCATCCAGACCTTCTTGTCGGCCATCTTCAAGAGCAAGTCTAAAACTTTCGGCCATCTTGATTTCTCGCTAAAGAGGATTTTGGACTCGACGAAACACTGTAGGCCAAAGAGCTGTCCAAAGTAACAGTCTCTTTCCTCTTGGCCAGGGACGTTCCCTCCCGTCTTTGTTTTCTCGACCAGAATCGCCAACACTTTGTCAAACGTCAAGCCTGGGTATTTTGTTTGGGCCAGGTTTTCCTTGCCGAACAACTGCCCCAGTATTTCCGTGAGGACGAGACTGAAACCCAGTCGAGATGCATTCCGCGAGCTTGCGAGGCCGCGAAATAACCGATTATCGATATGTCTCTCGAGGACTGGTTCTGACGAGGCTAGAAGTCCGGTGATAAGGGCGTCGGCGGCGGCAATGCGCTCGTCGCTATCCGCACTCCCTAACAGTTGGTATATCCTCGCTTCGCGCTTGCGATCCTCGCTGGATAGTGTTTCAGTAAAGGGAGTCTTTTCGAGATCAAGCTGGGTTTCGGATCCGTTCAGAGGAGGATGGTCTGTTTTTGCTCGTTTTTGAGTTGGTTTGTTGCCGTTTGCGCCAGGTTTGTTGGCACTCCGTTTCCGTTTGCTGCCCATTATGGTGCAACACTTGCGGAAAACACCTTTCTAACTTGGTTATTTGCTTTTAGGGAAACCAACCTGGCCTTGGACTTAACTTTATTAATTTCGATTTAGAAGTTGGTTGGATTGGCTTAACAGGCAATCGATGCGAGAACAACAGGTATATGATGGGGGCTTGCGATCCAACTCAATTGACAGAACTTTTTTCTGCAATGAAATATTGTGCTGCCCTACACCGCCCATGAAGCTTACCAATATGGCAAGCGGTAAAACAACAATACCCCACTACTCCAAGTATCCCTTTTCCCCCTGCCCCCACCCCCGCTTCCCCCCTATTCCTAACCATAAAGATGGGACAACACCAACGCTCCCGTCTACTGGAGTGTATCTAGTGTGACAACAATTTTCCTGTCCAAGGATAAGATTAAACGGCATCAATGAAATCACACGACAAGTTTTGCATGCTGCTCCCAGTCTAATGGATCCTCGGTAGCATCCACTACCATATTATGCCGTAGCTGATTGATTCCTTCTTCTGAAAGAAATCCCAAGTCAATAACACACTTCTCGACCGACCCATACTCGCTGCGGATTTTACGTAAAGTGCCTAACATGGCTTCTTGCCTGTCCATGAAGTTAGCATCGAAAGAACCCGACCCTGTTTTCAGAACGTGACATGAAAACTTACGGAGCGCGAACCATCCGTCTAGCACCTTCAGGGTTGTTCTTGAACGCTTCCTCATTCATCAGAAACTGGATGATCATCTCATGCCGCAGCCCGAGTCCCAGATCCGTAAGGCTATACTCGTGCGCGATAACTTCGTCCGCCACGCCACATAGCGAGAGTATCAATGCGCAGGCTAGACCTGTCCTATCTTTGCCGCCCGTGCAGTGGATGATGACTGGCGTGGGTGACGCCTGGGACGCCAAGTGCGAGAATATCACCGTGAAAGGCTTTGAGGCGTTAGATTGAGGCGAAGCAGCAACCAAGATGTCCATGTAGGCCGATACGAAACCCTACTCACGTCAGCACTGTAAAGAAGCGACACGAGGTCTTCATCACACCATACTACCTACCTCAGAACCCAGTCCGTAATTCGTGTTTCGAATGGCTATAGCTTCGGGGGAATAATCTTCATTCCGGAAGACTGGTAGATAAACTCGCTTGGCACTATCCCATTCTTTGACCTGATTATGTTCCCCAAGTTTGCCTAGATGTTTCAGTTCCTGCTTGGACCGCAGATCGTAGACATCCGTGATGCCCAGCTGCCGCAGTCGCGAAATGCCCTCTTCAGTGGCCTCGGAAAGCCGACCGGAGCGAAACACCACCCCGCGGCGGACCACTTTACCGGGTTGCGAACATATGGGGTACCCGCCGATATCGCGGAAGTTGTCGACTCCGGGGATGTCGAGGAAAGGCGGCTTCGGAAGCGTGCTCTCCATCTTGTAATCTATGACTTTGCAATCTATGATCCTAGCGCAATCTTGTGACTGCAGAAGGGATAATAATCAGGAAAGTAGAAGATGGAGGTAGTTAGCCCGCATACAAATACTTGACAAAAATACATTTATTCCACGCTAGTAAAACCAACAAAGTACAAACAAAAAGATCTCAAAATGACCAATTTCTGACTCACTAATCTTATGACGATGTAAGAGGCAAGGAATTCCCTACTTCTTGACTTAGTATGTACAATGCTCTTGCTGCACGCAATGGTCTTTTCAACAGCAAAAAGAGCGATTGAAGCTTTTATTACTGTATCGTCCCCGTCTTACAGTTCTGCTAGACAAGAACTTGTAACAATACGCAATAAGCAAAACGTTGCACCGAATTGAAAAAAATGCCACTATCGAAGTGTAGTTACTGATAAAGGAAAATTATGGTCTGTGCATATGTATTTGTCGAAGCGAGCCCAAAGGGAATGTTGTCTCGAATAATTTTACATAAATCCCGTTTGCGGGTCATCTTCTGCCGGCGTCTGCAACACAACAAGTCACGTTGTCTCACCACCAGGTTGACGCGAATTCTTCAACACTACGTAGTTCTACGATTATATATAGCATAATAACTTATGTATAGATGCACTGTGGGTTTCGCCAATAAAGCATGCCTATAGCCAAGGCTACAACTAGCAGAACGCATATAGGGGTAAGGCAATATCTTGACAGTATCCCTTTGAAAGCTACCTTGGAAAAGTCCATATACATGAGTTATAACTCTTAGTTATCAGCAGTTAGTAAGGAATGAGCTTCGAGCCATCCCTGTGTGTAGTCCTAGGCACTTTCAGTATGGTTGAAAAGGGGGTTAGCAAGTTAGCCTTACCATCGATGCATAAAGCACCTACTCATCAACTCGTATGACTGTTACAGTGAGCGTAAGCTTTAAATATTTAAGTAGGTATAATATAACAAACCAAGAAACGGATATATTACAGTGGATTAGCCGTCTCATAAACGTCGTTTTCTTCCCGTATACTCTCCCACCTCTCAGCCTATAACTAGCCTAATTTGCTAGTAATAAATAAGCAACTAAACATTCAGTCAATAACATCAATAGCTTGGCAGCATAAGGTCTTGGATTATAACACAAAGTACCTAACAGAAGATATATTTTATATTCTTTTCCTCCTCGTAATTCATAGTCTCTTAATATATAGAATAGTGACTTTATTACTTTAATTTCGCTTAGCATTTCCCAAAATAAACAGACGATTCAACAGAACTCAACTCAAAGTCCTCCGTGAGAGCTCGTGGCCAAAATTTGTATTTATAGATAGTTCTCTGTTAGGACTTATCACCCGAGAACTGTAAGATACTGCCTATACTGAGTAGCCGGCAGCCGCCAAAGAACCCCCGAGTTTAGTAATCACTCACCCCAGCTCAATGGTCAACATGGACTAGAAGGCATTTATGACACAGAAACCAGGATATAATCCTCTATTAATAATATATCTGTACGTGCTGATATCAAAATAATACATCCCACCTCTGATTTCTCGACCTAGTGAGAGACACAGGACTCGTCCATGATCAGGAATCAGGTGGAATGGGCACAACGGGGAATACCAAAATCAGGAAGCTATAGTATCATACCGAGAATGACTGCCATCAGGATCTGAAAATATACCTGACCAAGATAAACGTTCGGTTATTCTCTCTGACATTTGAATCTAGCTGCAATGGCCGAAGGCGAGTCCTCGACTATATAATCCGCCTGCGGCCCCGCTGAAACCATACACATATCGAACCTAAGAAAGGAGAGGCTAAACAACCCTATTCACGTTTCGAGTCACTCTTCTCTAATAATACCGCAATTGCTAAGGGGTATCTATTTTCAACAGTTATTAGCCCCTAAGTCGCTTGACTCAACACCGCCCCCATTTGAGACGTTGGGCGATGGGAAGACAATGCACGCAGGTAGTACAAGGGCGAGAGATTCAAGTTAGCATATGTTAATCTGCGTTCCTAATCATAGGCCGCCATCTCTGAACGAAAGGGAATGATCCGCGGGGTCGACGGGCGAAAACCGCAGCCGAGCCAAGTTTTCGTAGAAGGCGACGACGATGACCGATTTGTTTCAACCATTGATGTCCTTCCTACGATAAAAATCTTCCTGAAGGACAGGTGGGCAATACGTGCTGCTGTGGTCAAAGACGCGGGCCTGGCCATGACCTGTTCCAATGACCTTATTTCGACCTCTACGAACCCCCGTCCTGGAAGACCCACGTGCTCCCACACATGTCTAGAAGCTTGTTAGAGACAGATAGGGAGCCCCCACAAGCCAAAGTCATCTTCCAAGTCTATAGCCGAAATCTGTAGCTGACTGTGTTGTTATTTGGCGGAATAATATCTACTACTGCGGCGAATAGATAATTTGGGCGGGTAGATACTATTGTCTTCCAAGGTACACCGACATAGAGCTTATCAACTATCTAGGAGCCCTTTAGGGCTTCGCTGATGAGCATTTTGAAGTCGGTAAGTATCATAATTCTTTCGAGTAATTTATCGTGGCTAGCAATCGCCTGGTGGAATACCTTTTGCTGGCCTATCGACATGTATCAATGTCCCTCTGTATTAATGATGTGTAATGCCCCTATATTTCAAGGGAGTTTACCTTAAGAAGGCGATATACATAATTCACTCCAGCTGGTAGGCACGAATGAAAAGGACTGGGAAATACCACCCCGTCTAACCTTACAGAAGGGATGTGTACATTATCGCGATGCTTTGGTGGTTCGCGATACTGAATATCGGGCTCCGATACTATTTGTCTATCTTGTAGTTTCCAAAGCATCATAGCTTTGTCGTATGTTCCTATTAACGCCACATATGTAGCATACAACATCCGCATGAAAGTGTAAGCCTCAAGAAGTGCTACTAAGTGCTGTTCAGTCTCGGAATCTCGCCATCGTTGCTCACGTCTCTTTCCCCTATTATGTAAGACCTAGGAATACGCGAGCTGCTTATTTACCGCCTTGATGCTAAGAACCTCACAAAATTGACCAAGGTAAACGTTTTTCGCATGGCAATTACTCATTTTGGTTGCTACGCTTATGCTCATTTGGAGTACCTAGCGTTGCCGAGGCACAGGGTGATGGGTGTGATTTCAGCTGAAAGGGTAGAGGGATGGCGGACGAAGACGCTTAGCAGAAGGGGAAGAAGTCCGGAGATTTCGAAGTGTGCTGAGGAATGCCCAAGAATGACTGAGTGGCAATATCTGAGAGTTATAGATTGAAACCATATCTGTGAAAACAGGCCTGTGTCCTAGGGGGTGTGCCTGAGGAATTGTCAGGATCAGGAACAATGGGAAGCCTTTACGCCGATAGTCTCTTAACTGACTAGTCAGTCCATAATGGATAGAATCATGAAGCCTAGGGGTAAGTTAGTCCTACTTAGAGTCATCGTCGCGAACGAGATGTGTTAATGTAATAGGGGGTTAGCCAGGTGCGGTTGAATTCTTACAGGGCAGACCGTCAGCTTGACTACTCATCTGTTAATGTAGCAATGAACTTTATTAGCAACTTTATCTGTAGTTAGGAACAAATGCTAAGACTACTTTCAGATGGTAAGATCTATCTCGTGTTGAGACGATAGATAAGGCATTCATCCGAACTGAGTATATTTTCCTAGCCCCCTCTTCGAAGAGAGTGGACGAATTATACGTTCAAGTCTCATAATCATTGGCCGTTGCGATCACTAAGACAATTGCAATGTACTTAAGCACGAGTGTTGTGTAATGCACGACTGCCTGCCTTGCCAGCTTCAACATGAAGCTCTTGGCAACAGAGACCACAAGCATTCACAAGACAGTACCACTCAGACTGAAGAGGTACGGTGTACCTGATTCAAGTACAGCGCCATAAGCCCTAAACACGGGCATTCATGGCCCAGACGAAGGAAGCGGGGTTGAGACAAGTTCTCTGGGACTTATTACTTCATCTGCTGGAGAGATCTCCCCAGACACGATTATCACGATCAACCTCAGATTCACTCGCAGGGTGCGGTTTCAGCAGATTCCGAACGGTCATGCATGCAGACTCTGGGCTTTTCGGGGCAATCAGACCAGACGTTCGTAAAGAAAAGCTTGTCAAGTTTAGAAGTCGTACGGGTGGATCTGCGTCGGCCTTTTGGCGTGAATCTCGTTGGTTCTCAAACCGCCAGGGACGGGAGAGAATGAGACGAACGAACGGGCAGCAATTGGCCGATCGTATCGGAGCCAGGGCTTGGTGTGCTGTAATAGGATTCGCGAAATGCGACGTGGGGATCCAAGCTCCAAGCTGCTCCAAGAGCTTCCCCCCTGCCTTGTCAGACGAAGCTCTTCCCAGCTTAGCTAGCGGCAACTCGTGACACCGCGAGCAGACAGGGATGTTGAATGGCTGCATGCAAGCGTCGATTGTTTACATAGTACAAGGACGACGCGCTTGGTGGTTGTTTACTTGCGTGAATAACCCCTCACTGCTCACCTCACCTCCTCCCTCCCCTCCGCCATCCGCACCTCGGGGTAGCTAGCTTATGCCCCCTAGTCGAATATCAAACGGGAACATGCAGATTGGATGCAGGTTGAATCACACACAGTTGTATTTAGTGGGCTGTAAGACGGCGTTTGGATGGAGAATGGCTGAATGGCATTATTGATTGCCTTGAAGATGCCCGCTTATTTAGTCGCCTATGTCGAGGATTGATTGCGTTAGTGGCGTGAGGTCGTAGGACTTTGTTTGTCTAGGGATTGCCTAGTCGGGAAGTCTACCTAGGTAGTTTGGGTTTTACGACAGCTGAATCTCTCTTGAAGGTCTCACCATAAGCCGCCCCGAAAGTCCGGCCCTGCGATAAGGCGGCCCTGGTAGAAATCCCACGCAAAAAAGGTAGAAATCCCACAAACTCCATACCGTCATCTCCGAACCCACGCTAACATGGTACCCCTACCAATTTAGGTGCAGATCCTATGTACGCGACTGTTAACACCAGACGTGTTGATATTTTAGTACTTCAACTGCTATTGTAACTACCGTTATAACTATAATTGTAATTGTAATTATACCTATATCTTAACCTATTAGCCCTAAGCTTAAAACTCAAATATAATATACAACGTCGACAGCATCTTTAAGGGTACTAGGTAGTATTTGATATGCGGTAATGTTTTATACATAGAAGGTACTTATATTTGAGTGAGTTGTATTAGTAATATAAAGTATTGTATATGAGATTGTCCGTGCAACACTGATCGACATACTAGTTTGTATGGGAACCCATGTAACGTCTGTGCGGAGGTGGAGTTTGTGGGATTTCTACCTTTTTTGCGTGGGATTTCTACCTGGGCCGCGATAAGGATGCAAGTCGAGAGGGCCATTGGGCTCTCCCATTGGCCGTCAAGTTTCTTGTTAATGCATGTCATTCGACATCACGATACCTCACGATCAGTACGGAGTACATAGGGCTAAGACGGGACATACACGTACATATTTATTAGTAAAGACATATTGTACAGTACAGTATGTACCTACTTTGTAAACAATCAACATCGAGATCTTGAACTTTCGGATCTAGTTTCAAGTGGAATCCGTCAGCTATTTCTGAAGCGCTTCCTTGACAGGCAGGCAAATACCCGTATGGGGAACTATGACGATAGTTTGCGATGAAGATCCCATCTTAGTAACCAGGCGCAAATTGCTTGGAAAGGGATAGGCGAACGTGCGAATGACGTTTCCCCTGAACCAGAAGATCGGAGCTATTCACGCGAGATCGGTGATGATCAGTTCACGCAATCTTTTTAGTCCTATTCCTGTCTCAATTTTAGCAAGCCGCCGAAGGGAGCTGTCGACCTTTTTTCAATAATAAATCTAGAACTTTTTAGCCCTGGTTTGCAAGCGGTCGACCTTTTTAGCTCTGGTTTCACCCATCTTTGATAAGTCGCGTGGTTACATACTCAGCCGAGGTTTCTGTCGGGATCCTCCTAGTGCTTCTTAACACCGGTCAGATAAGCTCAGGGTCAGAAATACTTAAAAACAATTCCCCGAGTGAGGCTCGCCTCTGTTTCGTCGTTGTGCCTTTGCACTTAGACCAGTTAGATGAGGTCAAACTTTTGAAATTGAGCAATGGGGCCTTGCACTTGTGAGCTCCAATCATCAGAGGACACGGTGCGTCTCAACGATTAATGATTGCCGTAGCCGCTGGCCAATGCTGAAATTGTTGAAGCAAAAATCAACACAGTTCGTAAAGGAAGTCAGAAATTTCAGTGTACTAGTGTGCCTAGTCATTGATCCATGCCCTTAACTTGCTAGGGGTTTGCTTACTATGCCACAGCAACCGTAGAAAGCAATAATAAACCCCGGAGCATCCCTTCAGCTAGGTAACTGGACCATATGTACCGGACAACCCGAACAACTCGCTACTGTCTTGCAGAAATATGCTAAACCCGAACATGGCTCAATATATATATATATCTTCAAGAATTGATGTTGCAAGGATGGAGAAAACCTGGGGTAACATATTGGGTTGGTTAAGAAGTTTATACTTATCCTGAAATGCCGTAAGCCAACTACAGCTCGGAAGGTGGGAGAATCAACCCTGCTACCCTGCAGCCAAACAAGCTCGGTTCACCTGATCCCTACCTGCTAAGTTCGTAGGCTATCAGGTTTTATCATTTGTGAACAAAATGCCAATTTCGTAGACACGTGCGAGCAATTTTGGGTTAAGACAGCCCATTCCTAGCTGGCCCGCGAGGCGGCATCATCTCCATTTCAGTGTCTACTGCTCAGCTGGAATCAACCGTCTTCAGCACGGTCGGGTGAAGAAGCAGCACGCTGAACTGGAATGACGAGCGCAGTGACAACATTAGCCGGGCCGGGAGCGGTATCCCGTGGGAGGCAGACCATGCAATTCCTGATTCGACGGAAGAACCATGCCTGGTTGGCAGAGACCTTCGAAACATCCCGCTCGAATGGCTTCGTCTCAGCCGCCAAAACCCTGGTAAGGCGGACCAGGGCTGGTAGCCAAAAGACCAGGACACTTCGATGGGCCTCTTACTCGACAGGAACCGGGTGCTGACCAGGGTGTTTCCTAAAACGGAGATTGACCAGGTACGAACACATGCTGCTCGGTCGTTTGAAGCTTTCAAGCATTGGATTCATAACTCGAATCGTCCGCAGGATCGCCGGGGAAGACTATTTGGGGCGATGAATTAGGGATGTTGAGTCGGCAGTCAAGACATACACCTCAAAATTGTCCGATACACAAGGTATCGGGTATTTGTATACTTATGTAAGGAGTCCTCAAACACAGGTAGAAGGCATCCGGATCCGCGATTTGCGAAAAGGCATCGTATTATACCTGGGCTGTAGGGATAGGTTGACTATGTTGAAACGAAGCTAGAGGCATTGGACATCAAGATGGCCGTGGCCGACAGACTGTTTGTATCTCCCTATGGCCCTTTTAGAAAGAATGGCAATGACGCTTTTGGAAGCCGAGTCCCGGCGATGGATCGTGAGCGTGAAGAGGTAATTATAGGGTCTCGAGTCACTAGAATAAACATATTCCCTTTGTCTTTGATGGTGAACGAGCCAAAGCCTGGAGCTGTCTCAGCTGAGCTTTGTTGGCTTCACTCAATTTGGCTATAGGTTATAAGATAGTTATAAGATAGTGGCTTTAGGTGCAATGTTCTACTTGTGTAGGTAGATCAAAGCTACTTCTAAGATCTTTTAGCGGTTAATGGTGTCTGTTGATCGTGTCCGTTGCATGCAAGAAATGTTGCATCCTGATTCGTATTGTTGTATGCTACATGAATCTTCAACAACACCTGGGGCAGTTCTCACGGGTGCGGGCTGTCGGTGGAAAATACAGGCATTCACCGCCCAGCAGTCAGTACTATTAGTTATGATGTAACCAATGTGCAGGGCATTGACTGCTGCCAGCACAGCTATTACATATTATGTCAGTATGTGTAGCGCTCGACTAGCGCCTATCCCACCGGGAGCCCACCAATGGGACCCTTGCGTTGCTTGGCAGTTGGAAGCAATGGGAAAAAAATCGGTGCTAGCGTGCTGGAATTGCCATTTTCAGCAGCCAGCGACCTGGCCAACGGCGTGCACCCACTGAATTGCCCTGGAGACGAAATTTACTTACCCAGTCCAGGTACCCAGTGGGCACTTACACAGGCTGTCGGGCCATAATATGACGCTGGGATTGGTCGCGCACGGTGTGGTTACCTGTGTGGTTACCTCGCAACAACCGCCGTAGGTGAAACTCCACACCTTTGGTTTCTGCGAAGGAACAAAAAGCATCAGTTCCCCTCCATTTACTTGAATGTCTCTCTTCTTTCTCCTACAGACAGACGACCCGTGAAGTTGAATCTCTCTTCCATCCAACAGGTGCCGCCTTTTTCTAGACAAGTTCATACACGTCTTGGGGTTTAGACGTGTTCGGCATAGCGAAGTATCATCCCTCGTGCTTGTGGTATCTTCATCCTCTTCCTCGACATCGATATCGACATCGTCATCTTCTACTTCCACTTCTACCTCTGCCTCTGCCTCTGCTCTTCCTCTAGTTCATGCATTGTCTGGTCCTCAATTCCGGCCTACACCTAATAATAATCCTGGACTGGAGCTGACAGACAGATTCAAGCACGATTAACCAATCACTGCCAGGAATTGACCTTCGAATGTCCGTCCTATAGGAAAGCGGCACACTTCATCCATTACTACCTCTTCTCCCGCTCTCTCTACTCTTCCTTCCACCCAATCAGGGCCACCACCTCCCTGGTATCCTGGTTTCCTTCCTTCACGGGGATAAATAGTCTCCAGGCATAGACCTTACTTTGAATCCTTCTTCCGGCAGTGTTTGGAAGTCGAATAGGCTCAGAGCCTGGGAAACCTGGTATCTTGCAGTTCGACATCTATAGTTGTCAGTTGCCGGGTACCGACCACTTTTTCGAAATCTCTGTCAAATCGATTCACTCTAGCAACAGATACTTTTGGTTGCCCTTCCCAACGTCGCGACACTGTCTAACCTAGGGTTGGCTTAGCAATTGCACGCACAAGACAGATCCAAGGGACAACCAAAGAAATCTTGTATCAGTTCTTTTCTGGGAGGCAAACCTCTTTTATAATACAACAGCAGGGGAAGCATTCATTAATCGTGATATCATCCTCCAATCGTTTAATACACATGGTCGATTGCATTTCCCAAATAGGCATTGAGGAGTAGTGTTATTAACATACATCCTCTCATCATATCTCACTACCATGGATGCCTCTTCGCCCTTGGCTGCGATGCACCCTGCTCCGGTCCCGTCTTGGGGTTCGAGATCGCACACTCATTTAGCCTCCGGTAACCTCTTTGCTACCGGCACTTATAATATTCGTGAACAGTTACAGCGATCTAAGCCCGACTACTTCAACCTGAAGTCCGTCCGCGGCTCTTCCCCGACGGCTAGTCTCGCCGCTGATCTTTCGCAGAACTTTCGGATCGATAATGAAGCGAGGTATGTGGATAACTACCAACATGGGTTCATTCCCTAATGCTTGATGTTGGCTAACTGAACTAGTCCGCGTTTCCCTACTCCCCGCCGCGCTCTTTTCACGTCTAACATGATGGGATCGACGGACAATCACGGTAAGTATAGTCTTCGGTTTTAGAAATGAGTATGGATTTCTGATATCTGCCTTTGTAGAATATGTCACGACTCCTCCACTGCCGGCCTCGTCTTCACCTGTTCCCTTGTCGGACGCTATGGATATTTCTCCTTTGCCCCAAAGAGAAGGTCCATATGCCTCTATCGAGATCAGTTCACCGACCCCTTTGCAAGCTGGCGAAGATATGATGATGGAATCCCCCACTGCCATGACCCGCCACTCTGCCATGTGTCTTGAGCCTCCGAAGCCATTGCACGAGTAAGTTGGATATTTATGTGATGTGACTAATTGTGATATTGACAACGGAATAGCAATCGCAAGAGAGTCGGCTTGCGGCGGCCGTCTTTGACCCGAACCAAGGGTCACTCGACTAGCTCGGTTCTTCCGCGGCTCCATCCAGAGAATCAGGTCTCTTCGTTCCGTTTTGGTCCCACGTCGGCGGCTGCAATGTCTCCGGGAGAATGCTTCCAGGATTCTCCCCCTCAAGAACGTCGACCGCAGACTGCGAATAGCCCTTCTTCTCCTAGCGGTGGTCTGGGATCGTTCCGTGCGAAGCCCCAATTCGCAAGTCTCACAGGAACCAGAGACATTCGTAATGGCTCGCCCATTTCTACCCACGCACGCCGGCCTTCAAACCCGTTTGTAAGACCTCGACGACAATATCGCCGATCTCTCAGCATGTTCGAGAATCCTGGCGATGTGGTGAAGTCCAAAACTGAGGAAGTGGGTCCTCACAGCACTTTGCAGTCAGTTATGGATGTTGAGGAGGCCCAGGAGCCCACTCTGCCTCATTTCTTTCCCGAAGGAGAGAATGACAACATCCCCCGAATCTCTAGAGAAACCTTTCTCCATATACTTGATGGCAAGTTCAATGACCACTACAGCCAAAAGGTTGTGATCGACTGCCGGTTCGAGTACGAGTACGAAGGCGGACACATCGATGGAGCTGTCAACTACACCGACAAGGACCTCCTCGCAAGACATCTTTTCGAGACTCCAATGGAGGGCAAGGCACTTCTAATCTTCCATTGCGAATATTCCGCGCACCGTGCACCTCTGATGGCACGCCACGTCCGTGCCGAAGACCGTACAGCCAATGCGGAGTTTTACCCCCGGTTGACATATCCCGAGGTCTACATCCTGGATGGGGGATACAGCGAATTCTTCAACCAACACCGTGATCGGTGTTATCCTCAGGCCTATGTCGAAATGGGTGCTGCAGAGCATGCTAACACATGTGAGCGCGAACTGGGTAAGCTGCAGCAGAAGCGCAAGGGCTTGAACAGAGCAAAGACCTATGCGTTTGGCCATCGAGCAACCATGGCGGAAGCCTCGCCTAGAAGCCCTGAGAGATTTCAAGAGCAGGATTCCCCTGGCATGATGATCGGTAACTCGCCGATTCTGGGAAATACACGATCTCCCGCCCGACGTATGGCCTCTTACTGAAGAGCCACTAGTGGTCTGGAGACAGTCCACGATGCATCCGGGAACCTGTATGCATCAACAGCTAAGCATCAAAAGTAATCTTGCTGTAATACTTCCGATGCCGTTTGGCATCACCACATCCCATTGCCGGTCCTTTTTTTCAACTTGTTTTATTATACCCCTTCTCTTTCGGCATTAGACAGGCATTTGCGTAGCATACCGGTCGGTTGCATTGCTCAGAGCTGTGTTTGGGTCCGATATCTGACCTCATTTGCCGGCTCCTGTTTCGAGTCCTTCCTGCGGTTCTTTTTTCCTTTTTTATGTGTCATAAAAGCATGGTGTTCGGTTTCGCCTCTCGGTATTCTTCTTTTTTGCTTCTCTTCGACAATTTCGATCCATTCTACCCACTACCAGCAAACCCGAGTGCCGCACTATGTTCCCGGTATGGACAGATCCGATTGTGTGTGCCTCTTTGCTGCGGAGAACCGACTTACGAATCATTTCCTTCAGTACGAATCCAACCTTGTGTTCTCGCATTCACACGAGGACACTGATATACCCACCCCGATACACTTGCGATCAGTTTTGATCCGAAATACTCACCAAACATGATTTTCCTTGTACCCGATATGAACACTATAACTTCGTCTACACCGACCCATGTGCATTGCTCCCATAACCGGGATAGCATGGGGCCTCACTTGCGTACTTGTGCGGTAAGCAACGGGCCTACGATGGTACGGGGTATATACGAAGTAAAGTGGAGGGATCTATGCGTTGCAGTTTGCAGACCATAGACGACCAAATTGACTGCATATAAAGGACGGAGTTGGGGAACCGGAATGGAGTCGGTGATGCTTTTCCAGCATATAGGTGCCGGGGAGTGGCGTCAAAGGCTTCGGTGATTTCCATCAACAGACATTGCCCCCCTTTCCTCAGATACTTTTGTCTTCGGCTCGGGACTCATTCACTTGATGCTCTCGCTAAGCCCAACCCGTTGTTGTACATTAGTTACTACTCCTCCTGGTCTTGTTGTAGTCAGGTCTCCCTCTCTCTCGATTTTCTGCTGCTCCTTTCTGCAGATGCATACATTTTCGCACTTTCGGACGTGGGATGGATGGAGTGATAACCGTCCAACGAGCTTCCGACCCTTTTAGCTAGCTGGTGTAACTAACTAGTTAGTAATAAGTGCCGAAAACAAAAAAATCAAAAAAATTCAACTAAAGTCATTGTTGTGCAAGTTGCTTGTGTGAATTCGAGTACCTGCGTGAGTGTGAAGATGGTCGTGATAAATTCAGGTATTTTAGGTGAGTGACACTGCACGGATACCTGCCGTCTATACGATCTCCGGTAATGCTTTTATATTATATATATACAGGACTTTTATCTTCCCTTACTCCTTTCATCGATCCTATCTGCTTGTGTGGGTGTCTACGCAGTGGATATCCAAGAAATAGAACACCCCCCGCGCCGAGAAATGAGAAACAAGCATCGGAGCAACACAAGGTTGACGGGGAGAGCAAATGCTCCCAAGAACGATGAAGCACGGCGTATCTGTCTCTTCCCAGCACATTCGAGATACACAACAGAAATATATCCCACACCAGGAACACGGCTTTCTTTGAGGCGGGAAACCCCATTGTTCGAAAATCGGTAATGGCAAGACGCAATATATACGTAAGTACGTACGCGATATAAGCAAAGCGGTCAGTTGTCTGGGCTGGCCGGCAGTAAACCACTATGCAGGGACTCCCGGCCCAGACACCAGATGGTTTGCCTAGGTTAAGCTGCGGGATATGAACTAAGCCAGTCGATCGGATTGGGGAGTTGGTTTGAAGTTAGTTATGTTCCGTAGGATATATATCGTACTAACTACACTGGCCGCGGTTGAAGAAGGCTTAGGTACACGGCGCTACGCCTGTTTGCGTCGCATGCGGGCTTTGGTATAGCGGTTCTATCTATATAGCTATTGCGTGGTGGTATGGGGACGGGGCGTGGGCGGGGTGTGTAATAGGTTGATTAAGTATCTACTTGACTTAGGTACTTATTATTACCTACCCTGACTCGTGGGGGGTTCAAGACTTCAGTCGAGTTACGTTATTGATTTCCAACGAAAGAAGCTTCACACGTTTGGGGGCATTCGACAACAACAGCAGATTCAGGGGTAGACTCAGAGGTAAATTCAGGGGCAACAGCAACAGCAGATTCGGGAGGTATTTTGGTACCTTATTCGTCACTTTAAGTCACGAATAACCTTAAGCCAAGCTAAGTTGATTATATGATTTGACTTGGCCTGGCTTGGTGTATTCGTTCAACGTGGACATGACGTAGTAAGTGCCTGAGAATTCACTAACCTAGCTATATAAATTGCCACCGGGAGGTGTCAGTTTGTTCCGGTCGTACACCACACCTTTATATCTAAGAACTATGATGATTAGCCTCCAAACTTATTGTATTATTCGTAGATATAGAGCCGAGGGTGGTCAATATCGCTGGGCACGAGACATATGAGTGATAATCTATTGTGTCTCGCACGCCCTACGTTTTGAGAACTAGGTTACATATCCCCCCTTAGAAATGTAACTGATACTATATCCTACGTAACTTTGTTTGCCCTCGCTAGTGTTCATGGTTGAGGGTCTGTCAAGAGCAGTCTAGGCAAGCTGTGGAAAACCGTTGGGCAGAGAGTGTGTCATGTATGAGCATATGCAAACCTCTTACTATATCAAAGACCATCCTGGGTAAGGAAGATATGGCATTTGACTATTCATGTTATTTAGAAGTTGGTATTTCCCGTCCAGTTTGTAGTTTATCTACATTGAGCACATGGTTTTTCCCCTTGTGACGATGACTGACGGCAAGGCGCCCTACTTAGGCACTGCTATTGATCGACCATAGATTGAGTCAGGTTCGATTTCGAATGGCGCATTTAGAATTCGCTGTATTATCGCATTTGCTACCTCAGACAGGCTTCCTACGTGTTTTCTACATGATATTCTTTCTAAGATGAAAGGAATGCTTAGACACCTACGTTTATAGCCTTAGTTAAATTCTGCCTAGAATAGATAATGTTGCCTCGAATCAGTCCTGCGTGAGTTATTGAGGAACGTGAAAATAGATCCTAGGAGACAACTGCTTCTTTTCAAGCATATTACACTCGTGTTGTCAACCGGAAACGAATAATTAACACTTAGGTACCACATTACGACGTGGCCATCTGCCTGTTCCCCCAGAAACTTGACAATTTAAAAAGCAATTTCCGCATACAAATACAAGAAAATCGATACTACTTACCGATCTATTCAGCAACACCTTGATGTCGACTGTATCAAGAACGCAACCTAAAGCTTCGATCTGCGGCAAATATCATAGTAACTACCTCCGCCTTACAAGGATTCATAGCACCTAGACAAGACCATACCTAGCACTGCCAGCCTCCAACTCGGTCCTTACGATCTGTAAGGTTAAGCTTTTACCTATACAGATCGACAAATATTCGATACAACAGAAGCTCTTATCGTTAGCAAGATGGTTTCATTAAACCAGTACTGCCTCTGTGAGGCATGCTCCACAGGTGTGGGAGTATGCGAGCTAATTGTCGAGATTGATTGTCATCTAGAGGAAGTGACAGAGCTGTAAGTTTGCAACATCATCAATACAGGACATACCGAATATTAATACCTGCAATTTCAGTCTTTCTAATTCAACATGCCATACGATCACCATTACAGACCACGAAGAGCTTGATGTCGCTTGCTGCCACGCTGTCCTGCTTTGTTACTACTCGGAGGTTTTCAAACGCTCTGTCCATAGCAAAGCTATCACCCAGGTCTGCTTCGAGGTAGACAATTTCTACGTTGACTGGAAATGGAAAACTGCAGTCCAGTGGTGCTACACCGGACGGTTCGATGAGCCATTCGACCCTTATACCTTGGACTTCTGGCGATCACCTGAGGCGATGCTAGAAGAGATGTGGGACTTCGCGGTTGAGCTCGAGATGTTCGAGCTCGCAAATTATTGCATGCGTTTGATTTTCCAAAAATACTCCTGGGGCTTCTCGGCCGGCGCGGACTGGTGGACCGCAGTTTCGGACCACACAAAATGCCCTTACGAGGCTGAGGGGCCCTTGTACGTCTTCCACCATAATAGAGAGGATACCAGTGTGTCGAAGCTGCCGTCGAAGCTATTCGAGTTCATCGGGGATCTCATACGCACCCAGAAGCCGATGGCGGCGGAAATTAAAGAACTCGCCGGTTACCCTGAATACTATGAGATAGGCTGGAGTAGTGTAGCTGAAGATGACGACATGGGCCCCTGGGTCAAGAGCCTGGGCGGCCTGACGGACTGGGATGCACGGGCTACTCCTCCGACTGATCGCACACAGTGGCATAAGTATTTCATACCGACGGACTCCGAGAGTAACAAGAAGGAATGGAGAAAATCTCACCGTCTCGAGCCATTTGATGGGAAGGAGGTTTTGTTGATAGCCCGGAGGGTGCCTCAGCCAGATGAGTCTGTTAATTGGCGTTGGGTCTTGGAACCGGTCATCTAAATTCCCTGGCTTCGATACCTAGGCGGGTTGATATGATCGAGCTAAGAGTCTTGGGTGGAAATATCATGTCTGCTGGATTTCTCTACCTACTAATATGTATATGACTGCGCTGCTTTATCTAATTGTAGTTGCTTTCTCTTTCTGAAACGGTTTTTCATGTTCGTGATAGGCTCTCAAATCACTGCCGTATTCGACATTCTCTAGGCTGTTAATATTACATGTACCTACCGCTATGTCAATGGAATGAATAGGCCGAGACAAACTTCGAACAGCGCATGCAACTAGCCAAGGAATTCCTTGATTTGATTTCACTTGATACATTCCAAGGTTTTTGGAGGTTATTGTTACATATGTTAATAACCTATCGTGTCAATTTCCTCGTAATTCAAGAGATATGCTAGTATCCCTAGTAGAAGTGTTGGTTTGAGGGGCAAGGACCGGTACAGTACGAGGACTTTCGTGGCATTATACATATATCTCAGGCCTCCCTCCATGTGTAGATAGCTGAACCTCAAGCCAATCAAGTCTCATCAATCTGATAACTCAACAAGAAGTAAGTTTAATTTTCCTATCTCTCATGTGCTAGATAGAAAGTTAGAAAGGGGATCGAAGCCGCATACCGTGTGTTGCGGATAAACCACAAACCTCGCACCTATGACACTAAACTATCATAACCCGGTTGATCATCGCAGAAGTTGAAATTAGTTTAGTCGCATTCATTGCCCCCTCGCTGGGTTGATTCTTATTATGGGATGTTATGAGCCGGTCAATAATGGTAGGAGGTGGGTTCGTTACGATTGGTATCGTGGCGATGCCCATATAATATGAGATGTGCTCAGTTACAGAAGAGTAATACGACGAATAACGTAAGAACTGCGTGTAAAACGCGATCTAGGTAAATAATGTTGGCCTGTTTGCCTCGGCGATGCGAATTCACGGAGATCCAAAGCAGTCCAAGATAGAAAATATAAGAGTATATACGAGTCAAGCAAGATCAATGCGGTTGGAAACAACGAAGAGGTCCGAGAATCAGGGTGCCTTGATCATATCAGAGCCTGGAAGTACCGACACTTGCTAAATATGAAGGAAGCTAGCTACTAGCATCGTCTTCCAAGGATTGTCACTCAAGAACAATAGCCGATAGTGATATGTGTCGCGAACATGGAATGTGGAAGCCTAGTTTGGCTTTGCAGGCTGATATACTAGGTTGGAATAGGTTTTAAACAGCCCAATACAAATCACACTGGTAATTAGCCACAGTTGCTTCAGGTAATTTGATGAAAACCTTGGCTTCTGGATGATATTAGTCTATAACCACCTGTCCCAAGCCGTGCGCGTCATCGTATTGTACAAGGCTGGATCGTGCCCCTACTGTCATATCGGGTCTCATTCCTGCATTTTATCGTCGTCCTTACTCTCCTCTTCCTCCTCGTCTTCCTCGGAGATGGCTTTCTTGGCTAACCGCTCGGCCTCCTCCTGGAGATCCTTGGGCACCTCCGCATGCTGACCCTTGGTGGGGCCGTCCGCTCCACTTATCCAGCTCATTTCCAGCTCGAACTCCTTGTCTTTATTATCTTGCTGAGCAATGTAGATAATTCTTGCCGCCTCCTTGACCGCCTGCTTCAGGTCAAGAGTGCCCTCCGCCAGGTTCAACTTCTCCAGCTCAGCCTTGGCCGCTTGTCGGCCCTTGCCTGTTGCCGCGCCGTAGTATCCCCAGTACATACCGCTCGGCTCGATCATGTAGAGCGCCGGACCGCCATGCTTGCTGCCATCCACCTTGCCGCCCGCGCCAACGGAGGGACCTGAGCCGACCTCGCCATCGACAGGTGCCTCGAGTTCTGAGTCGAATCCGCCCACGATAGCCGTGATGCCGAATGGACGCACAGACTGGTATAGTGTGTAGGCTTGCAGGTAACCGCCCATGCGGCTTGCAAGGTCAGATGTTGAGATTGGGGTCTTAAAGGTTTCGCGCCAGGCGCGGGCTTCATCACGGGCTCGGTCAACGAAATGATGGCCATCGGGGACCATACCCGAATAGACCTGTGTAAAGGTAGGTAGTCAGCAGATGGTCGTGTGGCCATAAGGGGAAGGCGAACCGAGAGCGCCAGCGACGTACAACTCCCAGGTGTTTGTCAACGGTTGCGATTCTCTTGTTTGCACCGGCTTTTAGTAGCTTTGAGGTGACGACCTTCTCGACCGCCAAGACCACACCATCTTTGCATCGGATGCCAATAGATGTGCCGCCATTTTCTACCGCCTTCACTGCATATTCGACCTGGAAGTTTCGTCCATCGGGCGAAAAGATGGAGTTGGCAAGATCGTAGCCTGTTCCTATTGACGTCTATTTTGGAGATGTGTAAGCTGCAAATCGGCACAATATGTATGTAGTTTTGACGGAGAAACTAACCATGGTGAGTTTTACTACGCGGGGAAGTCTTGGTATCGAAGTGCGGAAGTGTTCTGGCGGAGGAAATGGGGATGATATGAAGCTCGGCTGGTTTGGTGATGTTTAATGGAGAGCTTCAGGCAGCCTGAGCTGCGTGTTGCAACTAGTTGCAGCTGCATAAGTTAAGGTTCTGGCTGTGGCTTGACATTTAGCTTTGTCAGTGCACCAGCCACATGCTGTAAACCCCCCAAGTTTCTGTTTAAAAAGAACATTCATTATTCACCTCTCGAGGCTTACATAATTTTCAAATATTCAATACGCGAACATGTTACACAATTTCGTGCCTTTTTTTTTTTTTTTTTTTTTTTTTTTTGGCTTGATTCAAGAAATTACCGACGAGGCATGAAGGATGGTATTTATGGGAAATTTGTGAAAGTATATGCTGTGATGTCCACTAAGTATTGCTAAATATGAAGATAGTATTAAGACTACGGATTAAGTATACCGTATACTTGAAATAGGTACAAAGGATCAAAAATTCAAGTACTCCTTTATTTCTATTGATATCCACAACATCTACCTGCGTACAGACCCAGTCCTTTGTTCAGAGTATCTATATAATTCTCAAATTCATCATTCCCTAGAGACTTTATTTTGACTTATGTTCAGTTCCCTTATCTGAGCACTGGCACTGCCAGTAGAGCAGACTTACCAATTTAGATCATAGAACTGATAATGATTCTAAGACCTATACCAGTTCACCGACGGGGGCTTTCAAGTAGTTGTTTTCAAATAGCTGACCCAGGTGAATATGACCGTGCTTCTCGGTGTGCTCTCGCCTTCACGAAATCCCTTCACGTCCAACCTGCCTCGCCAAATCCCGAGCCACTCAACCCAATATCTTCATGAGGTACACACGGTGACGGTCACTATTCTACGAAAGCAACAAAATTTCTACTCTAATTCAACATATTACCTAACATTAATGAAAGATAATTTAACAGGGCTAGTAACGTTGAGGTTTCAAAGGTCATGTTAAACCTCAGAGACGCCATAAGTCACGTCAAGTCAGGTCAAGGAATTGATCTATCGCTTGCCTTGACGGCATTGACACTTTGATTTGATCAAGTACCGATTGAAGTCCCCCCTGACTCTAAAATATATAATCTTGCTAATAAATAAGCAATTTAAATAAAGCTTGAAACACCTTAACTGGTAGTTTAATGTCTAAAGGGGAGGGGGAAGAAGCCAGGCCATCACTTGACTTGGTGGCAGCACCGCTGAACTTCTGGGAAGTACAGGCTGGAAGTTGAACAAAACACATTCCAAAAGCTCCACTACATGGGTCGATTATCGTTCATGTATATGGGTACCCAGATCAGGCGCTAGGTCAGCTATGATCGCTTGGCTTCTAAACACAACTTCTGCTCACAAGCGAGGCTCCTTGTAGAGCAGGGGCGTTGAAGGATCATCCACACGTAAAGTCAGAGACCTGCGCGTACTGTACGGAAATTGCAGTTTTATCTCTTCTGGAAAACCTGCGCAATTCTTACAATACTTATACGTCACTTTGCCAGGGCGAAGATTCCAGCTAAGTCCATGCGGTCCCCTACGTTACCTAGAATGGGTCACCTGTGGCCAGAGCCTTAATTACCTCATAGTACGGGAGTATATACGGCCGCTAGCCCATGACTCGGAAATTACATTACCCATACTCACACTAGGAACCTATATTCTTTCGAAAGCGCCAGGAGGCGGTGGAGGAAATGAGCGGAAAACTACTCTTATAAGACTCAACGTATTAATATGCAAAAACAGACTTCTAACGACCATTTACAACCAGATAAGCAAACAATAGACCAGCCCAGGGGTTACTTTGGCTCGTAGGGGAAATCATTCCGCGGCACACGGCGAGATAACTACCCGATTTGTTTCCAGTCTCTTCAGAGCTGCCTGGTCAGGAGCTAATTTAAGTATCTCTCATAATGCCACTGAGATCTTGTGGGCTGTATTCTAGATATATGTGCTGAACCAGAATCGTCACCGTGGGATTTCGGTTATCGGGAGTGCTGTTCATTGATATGAGGAAAATTCGGCTGATATGTGTACAAATCGCCATTCTGTGTGATTGCTATGGTAATAACACATCATCAGAATGCAAGCTCTTGCATGTATTAATAATCTTCGGCCTCGCCCCTTTTCGGCGGCTACACTGACCTCTGAATAAGCTCTCCCTTTTTTCTTGATTTGTTCCTGATTTCATAATGATGGGCAGAGCCCCGGCTTAAGAGTACATTAAATTATCGTCATATTAGTATAGCGTGACGATCAGGAATATAGTCGGCGATCCCTGCTCACTCTGTTCTGCGCTCTTTGCTCTAGCCTGGGGTAATTTCCTACTTTATTCTACTACCTTAACAGGAAGGCTAACGAAGTATATATACGTATGTTCGCATTTCTGTCCTGTCTGCGTCACACACTACTTGCTGGGATACGTTGGATATGGCCCTGGGTCACTTCGTCTGCGGGTACTTTGATCGGATTCCAAGAAGATGCGAATGGCAAGCACCTTTAAGGGCACTTTGTCGCCGTCTATTCCATCCTACCCCGTGAAGGAATGTGCACCGGTTCAAAGAAATGTGTTAGTATGATATTAAATATAGGCGTGGCTCTGCGGTTCACGACCAATAGCGGTGAGTGATCAGGATATTGGATCACATCCATGCTGAGACCCTCGTCACACTCTGCATATGTTTGATTGCTCTTGCCTAGAAAGACGGGACAAAATCAGCACTTTCAGATCCTTAGGTAATAATTAGAGCAAGTTTGGTGATGTACTAGACCCAAAAGTATTCATATCCACGCATGTCGATGCACAAGGCCGGGTTTGTCTTCACCCCCTTTAATAGACTGATCCTAATCTGCCACAACCTAAAAGCCACCAATGACATCTCCAGGCGGTGTATTTCCATGCAACAATAATAATATTGCGCGTGTGATTGCTGGAAAATGCTTTGTGCCCAATCAAAGTTGGTCATGGCCAGCAGTGTGATCAGCTCGGGCGACGACAAGGTTGTCGATAGCCTCAAGTTTGCTACAAAAAGCGGACTACAAGAAGTACGTTGTATTTTCAGCCTTGATTTCCAGCAGTATTGGCAAGTGTATGCCTTGATTTACTGATTTGCAGTTTCCCATTGTAGCTTTCCCAGCTGCGAAAATCTATATAAGCCCTCTACTTCTCATGTTTTTTCTCGAGAACTTTCTTTTCTTCCCCTTCTTCTCCAAGAACCAGTGCCTTTCATCAGCCCTTCCTATCCAGCATACGGACAAGAACACCCAAGACACTATTGCTCTTCACCAACCCTTCGTAAAGACAAGACCATTCTAGACCATCCAAGACCACCAAGTCGACTCAAATCTATCGTCAAAGGTATGCCAACTTCTTCCGTACATGCTTATCCCTCATTGCAATATTGTTTTTCACGACCCCTTCGCTTGATACACCTCTGCTTTCGCATGACACACCTCTACCTCGCCTCACACACCTCTACTTCATATTACACACCTCTGCATTACTACACAACAACCACAACAAGCCAACAGCTGTAGCCGGTCCACTGACACCCGTTGATTACAGACATGCCTCAGCCAAGTACTCCGCGTGTTAGCAAGAAGGCCGTCAAGCCTCGCAAGCGGGTTGCCTCGGGCGGCCCCGCCAGACGCCGCAAGGCCGCCGCCGCAGGCAAGAGAAAGGCTGCGGGCGCTAGCCTTCAAGTTAATCACAACGAACAGCCAGCATGTGACCGATGCCGCGGCTACGTTAATATGAAGGGCGAGTTCGTCTGTGAAGAAGTAGACGAGCGTGACGGGTCAAAATGCATGTCCGTCATGAAGAATGCAGTCAAGAATATCACATCGCACTTTAGTAGCCTGCATCTCCATGGATCAGCCTACATCAAGAATGATAGCACTGATACCCGGTATCGATGCCGCAATTGCGGGAAAATCAATGACAATTTTCATCGATACGTCCGCCACCTCAGATCCAAACATGGGGTGACTGATAGTTCAGCGGAGTACAAGGACGATAAAATTCCAGGATGATCTGCCGACGATATTGTTAGTAAGACTCTTCATATCCCAAAAGAGAAAATGCTAACTCTCGTCGTCTATCTAATATAGGTAGCGCACGAGCTCGTGATGATTTCCTCGACGTTTCGCTCCGGTACGATGAGAGGAGAAGGATAGCTCGCCGCTTCTGAGCAGGACAAATATAGCAGTGAGGGTTGGGTGCCACTTGATTGGTCTTTGCTATAGTTTCTAGACAGGTTGTGCGGAGGCTTTCTCTTGTTTCTCAATTGATAGGCCGGAAATCCGTATACTTAGTATACTGGTACTACCGCTGCCTTTTCGTTTCTCAGTTAGCAGGCTGGAAACCCAGTTGCTTCGGCATACTGGAATTACCACTGCCTTGCTACTAGAATTTTCACCTAGTAAATTTCTAGTACCTGAGTTTTCTCTGCAGTTACTTGGCCGTCTCTCGTGTTTGTTTGTTTTGAGCCGTGTGACACTTCGACGCAGAGGCAAATCCTCATAGGTGAGTGTCTTACTCTCCGGGAGAGGGAAGAATTTAAGAGATAGTTGAATGACCAGGCCAAGCGCATACCTAAAGAGATAATTCGTACCTCAACGGCCCAACGAACGCTTTAAAGGCTGCCACACTACTGTTCTCGTTTATTTCACCAGAAGTGCTATTTCGCCTCCGACTTCAGTGAACATTCATGTAAGTGATCTCGACTGTCCTAAATACGAAGTGGTTAGTCCTTCTTTTAAGTTGTCTTATGGTATTTTATTTTTGCATTGAATCAAGCGAAATTACCTACTACCTAATCAGATAATGGGTTGGCCAGCCTCTAGGTCCACTTGATAGCTACGTATAAAGTTCCTACTTGTATCGGGAGTGATGATCATATGCAACAAGTCAAGGTTTGAATAGCTTCAAGCCAAACCAGAAAAAGGAATGTCTTGAATTGAATTGACTTAATATATACGCAGGCGGCAGGGAATGGCATCGGTCCAAGTCCATAGCTCGTCCAGCAAATTACCTAGTTAGTCAATTACTAGTTGGCTTCGTTTGACTCGGTTTGACTTAAACGCATCTTTTCGTTAATTAATTTGATAGACACTAGGTAAATAATCTGAGGTTATCGACACTCACATAAGCGATCTATCGTGACAATTTCCTAGTGTTTTTAGCAAGTGGTTATATGTAGTCATCAGCCACATCGTCATGTATTTGTCACGTGCTTACTTGTTCAGTCTTTGTTCACATCTGGCGGTTCGGGTTATGAATGTGGTATGAATGGGAATTCCTGAACTCAGGTGATGGGACGCGGAGCACTCTCACGGTGGGCTAATTCATACCTCAGCAAGATCAAGGGTATTTTAGTAGGTGACTAACCCGTCAGGTCACATTGTGAATATTGTCAAACCAAGCATGTTTTCGGATTATTTACCTTTGGTTTGACTCAAGTCAAATAGATGCTGTTATTTGATTTGATTTGACGGGCGCTGCAAGTCCGGTAGCACAAAATAAGTCTGACCCCCCCTCCACGAACCACCTAGGCCACGAACCGCCATTTCTCACCAAAATTACCAAAATCAGCCTAGCTGTAATAAATCGGGGAAAATCGGAAAAATATAATTCCTTCGGCATTAAATTGGAAAAAATAATAACTAAACGTAAAAAAAATTTCATTAATATTACTTATTATTATTATGGATAAATTACTATTTTAATAGTAAAGAAATTAAAAAATATTCGCACTAACATTTTTATATATAAATTACTAGGTATACTGTTAGTGTAATATTTTTTTATTAAAATAATAATAATTAATTTTAAAAAATACCTATAAAATTACTTTTTAAAAATTTAAATAAAATATACTTTAATATATAATTATTTAATTTAATAATTATATTTTTATTAATTAATTAATTTAATATAATTTAAAATGTAATAAAAAAATAAAAAAAAATATACGAAAAAATATTTTCAGTTTAAAAAGTACTAAAAGTATTTATATTTAATTAAATAAAATATATTATATATATATAATTTAATTATATAATAATAATATATTAAAATAATATAAATTTTAAAAAACTAACTCTATAAGTATTTTATTTATTTAATTATTCGTTATTTTATATAAGATTTTTACGTTAACATTTTCCCTAATAATATATATACGGAAATGTTAGTGTAAATTTTTTCCTATTTTTTTAAATATTAAACTATTAATTTAATTACTTAAATACTATATAATATTAATGAAAAATTTTTTACGTTTAGTTATTAATTTTTCCGATTTAATACCAAAGGCGTTATATTTTTCCGATGTTTTTCCGATTTATTACAGCTAGGCTGATTTTGGTAATTTTGGTGAGAAATGGCGGTTCGTAGCCTGGGTGGTTCGTGGAGGGGGGGTCAGACTTAGATGTGGACAGTGGGAATACATGGGAATCCACAGCTTTCCCATGGGGTACCACACAAAGAAGCACAGTTCCCATGGGTTCCTGTGGGACGGTGGGAAATACACCGAGGGAACGGAGGGTTCATGTCTAACACCGAAGGGGCCGGGCCGTCCTGCAACCAAGCATGCATGCATCAGTCAGACATACGTAGATCGCGATCGATCTAAGCTTCCTGAGTTTAGTCAGTCTATCCGGGGTGAATTAGTCGCATTGTCTCAAGCACGGTACGATGATAGCGAAGAACCCTAATGCTAGAGTCAAACTCCAAAGGTACTGGAAGGGTAGAATATTTGAGAGGCTCAGGTCTATTCCCCCCCCACTTCCCTTTCCCCCTTTCCGGATCCATCACAAGATCTTCAGCAACTATACCAGCATTTCTTGTCTAGGAAATGGTCAAAAGTCAGACCTTAGCCCGGAAAGCCCCTGATAGAGCTTCAATTTCGCTCTTTTGTAATGCCGAGTTCTAGACTGACATGGTAGTCTTTATAACGAGAACACAGTGGACGACCTTTAAGATACCCCCGATATATTCTTTTGGACACATATGTAGACCCAAAGATCACCTATCAGGTCAGATGCAGCAAAAATAAGATCGGGCAGATGACCGTCTGCGTGAGGGGACAATGGATGTCTTGCCAAAGAGTCCAACAGACGCCCACGTGTCTCTGTTCTTCTGGGACAGCCAGTACCTCAATTTCGGATTATAATGCTCCATTGAAGCATAAATCTAAGTTTCTAAAGGTTTAGTTGATGTTTTTTATGCTACTATTAAGTTATAACTAAACATTAAGGCTTTATTAGTATTGTTTTTTAATGGATTAAAGATTTGGTTTATTTTAAAAAATTACGCCCTTTATTAATTATATAAGCCTGTTTTTAATTAATTTATTTTAATAAATAGGCTTAAAATTATAATATTTCGCTATAATATAATATAATTAAGGTTATGATTTTAATTCTTAGTTTTTTAATTAATTAGTTTTAATTAACATTTTTAAAAACTATAATTAATTTAATTAGCATTTTTAAAAAACTATAATTAGTTTAATTAATTAGCCTTTTAATTAAAGTAATTAAATTAATTAAAGTTATATATATATATTAACTATATTAATTATATTAATTATATTAACTATATTAACTATATTAACTATATTAACTATATTAGCTATATTAACTATATTAATTATATTAACTATATTAATTATATTAATTATATTAATTATATTAATTATATAATTAAATTATATATTTTCGGAAAAACTAATAACCGTTTAGTTTTTAATTTTAATTAGTTTTTATTATAGTTAATTTAATTAGTTTTAATTTTTAGGAACTTTTTTTTAATTTAATTAATATTAGTTTACACTTCCTTTAGTTAGTTTTAGTTAGCCCTCTGACTAAACTAACTAACTAATTTCACAACCCTGAGTATAGCGCCTCTGTGGCACGCAGATATGGGAATTCAACAAGCCGTTATTCTATTCTCCGCCTTCACATCCAGTAAGACCTAGGAGGGCGAAATAAAGCCGTCAGCCAAGAATGTGGTAAGCTTCATTTAGGTCAATTGGGAGAAGCCACAGAAGCCCGAAATTCCGATGGCGTGGCCTCTAATCGTGTCTCCCTCATCTACAGCGTCACATTAGACACGTAACTGCACGTATAATCCTGCTCGCGGCCGACAGAAGGCTGAGTATTTCTAGATCGCTGTTACACTAATATGCCTATGCAGACGTTGCCTAGCCCATAAGTTACATAATGACAATAAGCAGCTAGCGTCTCTAACGAGTCGCTCCTATTTGTCCCGACAACCCGGTCAGTGGTATATGTGGTAGATATAATTATCCTCCTCAACAGCGAGGATTTCCTATGTAAAGTACGTACTGTTGCCATTCTGCTCGAGTGTAACTAAGACATAAGCTCGGTGCGTTGGAAGAAAAGGCTCCGACTAACTTAATCATGCAGGAACTCGTTACTGGCCTAGTGGCAGGAGGTTACATTGAGAAGTTTCTAGGATGGCGTTTGAGCTTCAATCTGGATAGTTGCTATTATTGTCGATAATCGTACACTACTAACTCGTGCTGATCATTGCCTTGTCAGTCTTTCACTTGAAAACTGCGCACCAGTCTTGTTCGAACGAAAAGTAGAAAGCTTGTGAAAGGAAGCCAAATATCATAGCACATGTTCTAAGTTCAAGGGGAGAAAACCCCGACTGAAATCATAAAGAAAGCCATCGTATGCCCACTATACTTTCAGGTTGTCTATCATCATAGTACTTTGACGGATTCCATTAGCTATGGCTACCTCCTAGTCACTATTGTTGCGGCCGTTTTATGGTAGCATGGCTTCACCGTGGGACCCTCGAGTTTCGAATATCCTAATACCGGCGGGGCTTTATCACAGGTCTTGTATTCAGTGATGACGGCTCGGGCCGGCTCAGTACTCACATGACGAAAAAATGCGTTCTAGCACTAGGTGGAATACCGGCTTCCCTCTTCGAATATTGGTGCATTTGGTGCTTCCATCGGGTCATTCTGGTTTGGTTGGGCCGCACAGTGTCGGGTGTACTGGATAATCCCTGCGATTGGAACGGTATTGATAGGATTTGGTGTGCTACCTACCTAACCGTATACCAGTAGAGGCCTATCATGATTCATATGCCTTCACTTCCTTCGAAACCAGTAGCAGTGCCACTAACACCGTCGCCTATGCTGATACATCCTTTATAAAGCTACGAAGTCCTCAGATACCTATGAAAGAGTAATATGGCTAACGAGATTTTCATATAAAGATATCCCCTTATAGGGCATTACTTATATAACTGTAGCGAGAATTAAAATAAATCGATAGATATAATATTTAGTGCACGAACAGTATAGAAACCTTATTTCAACTTCATGTGCACCAGGGCTATCCCTACTAGTGGACTCTTGCATTTCTTCTGCCGCTTTTCATCTATCCAATCAGGTCTGTGCGCCAATACAAAACATTATACGTCTTAACTATACATATTACTGCTCTCCCGTGGCTAAGCCGACTTGGCACATAGACTTGAAGTGAAGTGCAAGATCGTTAACGGGATCTTCTTGCCCCTTATGCACAGGCCGGCCGTCGGCGAACATCGAGGCCACGTACAACCCGTTTACGCCTCCGATACCGGTAACATACTCGTCAGAGTTGGTGGCTACTGTTTTACGGAAAGGGAATAATAGCACGGTGGCGGAATGTTTACGGTATAAGAGGAAAGAGACGCTACCTAGGGATAGCTTGTCTCAAAAGAACTCCTTAAAATGTATAGTCGTCGAGAACATGAAAAGGAAAGGTAGTAAATGGACCACAGAGATGAAGATTTTCTAGATTAGATACGCTTAACATTATTAGTAGTCTAACTTACCATGCCGTTATGCCCCAAGGAGGCTAGGCCTCCACCATAACGTTAATCCACAGCTCACCGGTGGCGTCAAATACTACTACAACATATACATATGGATGCAACCTTTTCCACGCAGTGTAACAATCAGAGGCTTGATATGAAACAATTATACTACGATAAGTAGAGAACCATACGGCACCTACAGGCATCTGTAGAAGCTCCTAATGCAGTAGCCATTAACTAGGGGGAAACGCCATCCAGGAGCCAGGAATTAGGATCTCACATGATGCACAACTACATCCTGATTATCAAGCAGATTCGTTGTTCAGAGGTGGGGGACATCGTGGGGGACATCGTGGGGGACAGATATATACCATAATAGACCTTAGTTCAGCGTGATATCAAAGTCATCAAAGCACTCTAGGACTTTTATGTAATTCTACGCAAAAAGTTAGCTAGATCCAGCCATTCACGAGACGACACCCACAGTAGGTAATCTAAACTAAATCATCTGCAATTCATCCTATTGTCTCTCACCGCGTTGCCACTAGTAGGATATATGGTTGACTTTCACGAGGTAGGCTTCTGCCCACTAACCCTATAACGGGACACTGTGAACTAGATACGCGATGCCTACGGCTGCGTATAGAAAGAATGGCTCAAGGGCCTGTATTCCTCTAGGCGAAGCTATCTGCTAAGTGCGTGACTAGTGTGTGTATATGGAAAAGAGAGGAGGAAGAGATGCTAGGGGCGAGGTGCCCCTCTGGGTGACCTAGGTATGTGGGGCTAGGTCACCTGACAAACCCCTTAGCCACCTGGCTATGGAATACTGCAGTATTATATCTGATTCATAGATCTGATGTTGTATTAGAGACGATAGTCCCCGGACGTATAATCTAAGGAGATACCGTACGACTTTGGTTACGTGAGACATTTGTCCATACCTCCCATGGAGCCCACAGCCAGTGGCTGCGTTAGGCTTGCAGATAGTCTAATGTGACCGTGTTTGATCTTCGATCTAATCGCAAGTGTATCTGGAAAGAGACTAATGTAGCAAGATGTAGACCAGATTATCCCATGAACTGCCATAAGGCAGCACCCCAAACGCCAGGTCCACGTCCCCCTGGCTTAACAGAAGCGACCTGTAAGCATACGAAAATTCTAGTACATGTTTATATGGCGATGTGAGGTTCAGCACTTATAGCAAAGACAAAATTGAGTAATAGTAGATATATAGTAGTCTATATATTTTCTAATCGGCCGCTATCCCTAATATTTCTAGAAATACTACCTGATAACAGTTAATAGGGTAGTTTTTCTTGTCAATCAGATAACTGGATGTGGCTGAAGCGGCTGCCTTACGGTAGTTAATTAGATACGACGGCGGACTCATGCAACCTTCAGTGAAGAAGCCCATGATTAGAAAATGCGGTTCTTTACTTTTGGAACATACAAATCCACGACAGAATGCTTCCTACTGTGCTAACCTTGAGGGATATCATGCATTAGCGCTCGGCCTGCAGGACTTTGGGATGGAAGGTTATCATCATCGCCCATGCATGCATCCCGATTTGTTTGTTGAGTATGGCCCCTTTACAATAAAGACTGATATCGAAAGGGAAAATGCCCATCAAGGCGTGGTTTTCACAGGAATGTCAAGGCAAGAAGTCAATCCCATAAGTGACTTATAAATGACGGAATATCCCAAGATACCGTTGTTGTTCTATTTTGTAAGATTGTGTATGAAATAAGCGTATAAGAAGTGTTATCAATACTTTGACAATGTTTAGCACCCTGAGGCATAGTAAATTTTCTGATGAGCCCTATATTCTTGAGCCAACTTTCCCACCATTCGAAGTCAAAGGTCAAAGGAGGATCCTACGGATTGCCTGCGTAAATTGTCGGTCGAGGAAGGTAAACTTTTTCTTCTCTTTATTTCTGTTGTTCTACGCCCGTTTCTAGACTTCAAGAACCCTGTCAGTGTCTAAGAAATAACCTGCTCTCCCCTATAGTTAAAATGCACTAGCGAACCTCATGGCTGCCAGCGATGTCTCTCCAAAGACGTTGAATGTACATATCCAAAAACTCCCACTCTTGGCTCGAGAAAGGGGAGTGCAGACGGCAAGGAACCTTCGTCGCCAACAAAGAGACGCAC